>MUZC01002195.1:471737-484654 GCA_002072015.1 Radix auricularia
GGGGGTTGGCTCGCTCTGTCGGTATCAACGATGAGCGGCGTATTTCAAAGCCAATGTGAAGGTCATTTCGAGCCCTTCCTAGTTAATAGTAGTTATCGGCGTTGTGTCTTATTTTCCTTACTTGAACAATTCAAAGAACAAAAAACTTTTTGTTTCAAATGATTTTTGTATCATGTCTTTGGAAAAAAAAGTATATCAAAATACTTTGTAGTTTATTGTCGAGACCGTGTTTTATTTCCCTTTAACACTTATTTCATTTTAAGCATTTTCATGTTAATACGTATTTCATAGTATTTATTTCAAGCGAAAAATTTTAATTTGATAATTTATTATTGAGCCGAAATTTGAACACATAAGAGCCACAGTTTAAACACTGGTGGTTACGATATTGCAGTACCATTTTCACGGGTACCCGGGCGCCATTTCACTACCCGGGTAATTGCTCGTCAACGGGTACCCGGGTCCCGGGTACCCGTTGACAGGTCTATTGAGGATGGCAAGGCTTAAAACATTGATATAAGAAAGAGGGTGTAATAAGGGAAAACATAAAATTTAAATTTTATTAAAGAAATTAAAGAAATAAAGCTTTTCTTTTTATCTCTAGTACAGTGTCATTATTACTTTCTAATACAAACTATCTTTACTTTACAGCATTAACATATTTTTCGGGGGGGGGGGGGGCAAATTTTGGTTAAACACACATCTAAATGACACTAAAGTGATTTCAAATATGCTCATTATTAAATAGGAAATACGTCTTTTATTGCGGGGAGTGGGTAGTGAAGCTTTGTGACATAATTTTTGAAGGGGGGTTAACTTTTTATGACGACATGTGACGATGGAGGAGGGGGAAAGTCGGCAAAAATAGCGCGAAACACGCAGGTCTTATTCCAAATAATGTCGTATATCAAACAAAATGTGTCGCTTTCAAACAGGAATATACCAAAGCAAACATATATCGAGGTATCAGTGTACTAATAGTTCAAACTGCCGTATTACAAAGAGGGTAAGTTGATAGCTTAGAATCTTGAAGTAAATAAAATCATAAGTTGAAATATTAACTTACATTGAACTGTTCTTCAAAATATTCTTTACTGTGGCTGACGAGATAACCTTGTAGATTTAATAACGAAATTGTTGTTGATGGTGAGATTGTCTCTAGAGTAACGGTGTTGTAATAACCTGTCCCCGTTTCTTCAAAGCTTTTATCGTCTTCAGTTTTAAGGTTTGTCGGTTTTTTAGGAACTGTAGATTTTACATCTGCAATCATCAAATATAAAATAAGATACAGTAAAGCACAAATAATGGCTTCGAGTAAGGTCCTTACGCAGTGAAGTTGAAATTATGTAAATATAATTTTAAAATAATCCCTACAAATACATTATCTAAATTTTCAAATATCTTTTATCAATTATATATTTAAAATAAAAATAAAATAATATCCGTTGAAAATTTCCTGGTCAAACAAAAGCTAGCACCTTAAAAAAAAATTGTTTTTTCTAGATAAATCTCTCTACCTCTGTTTTTCACCTTACAGTGAGTACTATTTATTTCGTCATATACTCTGACTAAAAATTATGTTAGCGGAATTTCGATTACCCAATGCGCTACTTTATTTACCAGAGTGTCTTAACCCAACACTTAATCAGGTTAAATGCCATTATTATTTAACTTTATTTCATACTGATTGTGAATAAGATTAAGTCATAACAATGTGAAACACCATATATTTAATGCTATATCATATATCATTACCCATAATTGTACTCAAATGTTTTTAAGGACCTCTGACGTCAACAATCAAAAATTTTCGCTTTATTATTACATTTTTGATGCTTTAAAGTCACATTATCCATCGAAGCGGCTTCACTCCGAGTTTCCATATTTGACGTAGGTCGTCTGTCTTCTAATTTATCGGACCTCTTACGATGTCTGTAATGATCATATATGTAACAACTAACGTGAATAACCCTGATTAGAGACTTAAAAAATATTAACTATTTCAAAGTATTACTCAAGTCTTTATCAACAGAAAACTTCCTTTATTACAAGAGTATTTTATTATGCTCATCCTGATTTCAGGGTTAATTTGAGCATATATGGTTCACGTTATAATTATTTTTTACATTAGACAAAACACAAATCTTACCTCCACAAAATGTTGAAACCGCCAACGATGAGAAGAACAACAACTGCACAACTTGATCCAACAACGGCTCCAATGATTACCCCATTTTCATTATCACCACTATTAATATTCGAAGCTGAAGATACTATAACGAATAGATGCATTTTTATGGCCTGAAATATTTTTTTATTACACAACTACTTGAAGATCTCAAGGGAAGAAATGCTAAGGACATTTTTTAAATTTTGTATTGATCTTCTGAATGAGGAGAGGATAAAAAATAAAATTCTCTGAATGAAGTTTTATGAAACAATTATGTCTTTGACCTTATTAAAAATGTAAATGTTTTTAGTTAATTTATAAGAAATATGTATAAATTTGAACTTTAAAACTTAAAAACTTGAATATTGTCACGTGAGAAGTGATTGGTTTAAGGAGATCAGGTGATGAGAAGAAGAAGTGTTCCGAAAGGCATAGAGGGAGATCAGAGTGTGTGAGGCACTAGGAATGTTCTTGATTTGTGTCGCTGATGAGTTTTAATTTGTAGAAAGTGTACATTCGTTCAGTTGCTGCAGTAAAATTATTTATGTGTACCAAGGACTTCAATATTCTCATTGTATGCAAGAGACTGTTGTCAATTAACGCCTAAAAGAGAGAACGGGGTAAAACAACAACGTTACAAATATCTCAAAACTACAACAAATGTGACATAGCCGTTTCTTCTCATGAGGTCTTCACTTTCATTAATTTCATAACTAAAGTCTACTCTAAAAGTTTCTATATTTCGTTTAGGCATGTTATGATATTTCCATCTTCCATTGCATTATAACTTGTTCATCCTTTTCCCTTTCCTAAACAACAGGTATATTATAAATCAATGATAATATAGCAAGGGAAGATTCTACTTGAAGCCTTCGTGTGCGCACAAACAACAGAAAATGAGTAACAGATATCATTGAAATCCTTAGCCATAATACATTATCCAACAAGAGAGGTGGAAATTAATAGAACATTGTTGAGTAAGATGGTTTTTAGAATAAGTGTCAGACATTGGAAAGATAGTTAACAGAGTTTGGGAACAGCATAAATAGAAAACGTCATAATTGAAAGAAAGCATGACTTTCTTTTGTTAACGAAAAAATTCCGAATCAATACATTTTAATTATGTGATCTTGGTGGATGTGTTGGTAAATGCCCTCAATAAAACGATAAATGGACCTTTTGAGGCTCATGTATTTTGAGACATTCTTTTTGACATAATATAAGAGAGTTTGTTCCCATTTGATTCTTCATTTTACCACAAATGACAGCATATGGAAAAATGGAAATAACTGATCTCTTACGCATTGTGTAACATTTTTAGACTTTACAGTTAACTAAAATAATACCACCCGCTTACCTTCACCTAGTTTAAATCTACTTTACTAACAAATGTAAACTTTTATCCACATTAACTTTATTCGTTTGTTTCAAACACACCGTTCGGCAATAGACAGTTGATATGATTCGCATTTGCCGGTGTATAACTAAGCCTAAACAATACGCCAATCCTTCAAAGAGTTTAAAACATCTTAAAAAGTACGCGACGATGATTAGACTTTTGTGTACATTCGCTGATCTATACTTGTAAGCAGTATATCAAAATGGTCCTACAAAACCTAATGGTTTTTAAAAAAATTAATAAGTTGTCATGTAATAAAATAGCGTAATACTATAACAAGGGGTCACACAAAAATAATACAGATAAGGTTTGATTTAAAAAAAATTATAACTCACATTTAGTACAGTCGCTTCCCTTGAAATTATGTTTGCATCCACTTAAACAAGAACCATTGACTATGTCACAGATTCGATCTTCCGTTGAAGTAACGTTACAATTCGCACTACAATTGCTTGAGCATTGATCACCATACGTGTAGTAGCTGCATTCTTGATTTATGAAGTATGCATATTTTGTAAGTATGAAAATAACATGTTATAATTAATGTAAACGTTTAGATTCAATAAGGTGAAAGTTGTATATTTTATTAGAATATATTTAAAATATATCTGACATAATTGAAAGTTTAAACAACAGGAAAAAAAATAATAAAAAGAGCAAACACTATTTTTTCGAAAAGAGCCACACATCGTCCATTAAGAACACGTTTCTTTGGACAGTTATGCTCCTGCATGAGATTTAAAAGAAGCATATTTTAATTCGTATTATTAACTGAGAAACAAAACAATTTGTACATGTGAATTGCCAATGTTTGAAAATAAATCATTCCCGATACAGAATATAGCTCGGCGGATTTATTTTAAAATAAACTTTCCTGGGGATAAAATATTTTCCTCCAGATTAAATTAAAGTCTTATGGTTTATGCTGCTTTGTGAGAATATCATATCAAATTATCAGATTTTGAAGATTTTTGAGAAAACGGAAATAGTATAAGGTATCCAACGAAACTTTAGCTCTCGAGTTATCTCTCTCTCTCTCCCTCTCTATCTCTATCCTTTCCTCTCTCTCTCTCTCACGCACGCACGCATACACACACACACACACACACACACACACACACACACACACACACACACACACACACACACACACACACACACACAATCACTCTGAAGCATACATAATAGTTTGCAAAACTGGAATTCGCCGACTCAAGAAGCTGTAAAACGTCGATATTTCTCAAAATTTCGACATCGATTTTGAGCATGATTAAATGATTTTTCTCTGTAAAATGTTACGCAGTCATTCTTGGGTTAAAAAAATAAATACAATTTTAGAAAGTAAAGCAAATATAAATTCTTTAAAAAACGTAAATAAAAATATTTCATGCTTCTATATAATCTTTTGTTTACTTAATACACTTTTAAACAAAAAGATGAGGCATTTAACAAAATATATTCCTTTTTGAAAGATAAATATTTTAAATAGATAATGCACAATGAAATAGACGGCAAAAAGTACTCTGTTGCAAAGTAATTTAGTAAAAAATTATTAAAATATAATTATTTTATTTAACTTGATAAATGTAAGACTTTGTAATAACAAAACATTAATCCTATGTAATAAAATGATTATTTTTTTTTAAAGTAAACATAATTGATATTTATTCTTAAATATGTTTTTTTTTTTTACCTTCATCACACCAATATCCTTTGAATCCAGGCTTACAGCTATTACAAGCACCAGAATTGAAGTCACTGACTGAATTATTGCAATTGACTGGACAAGACATCGTGCAGTTAGCGCCATAGAAATCAGAGTTGCAGCTGGTACAGTTCCCAGAGTTGATTTCACATTCATCATTCTCACAATTAGTGGAACACGGCAGAAGGCAGTCATTGCCATAAAAGCCAGATTTACAACTACTGCAATGTCCACTCTTAAAGTTACAAACCCCATCTGTACAGTGTGGTGGACATGTTAAGTTACACTTGTCACCATGAAAGCCAGAGTAACAACTAAGGCAGTATCCAGTCGCTATGTTACAAACCCCATTAGTACAGTTTACGGGACAAGTAAAATTACACTTGTCACCATAGACGCCAGGATTACAAAGGACACAGTTTCCATTTCTGACGTCACAAATAGAACCATTTCTGGAACAATTATCTGAACAGTTTGAATTACAGTTCAGTCCGTAAAAACCAGGATCACAATCTAAGATATTTTAATAATATAAACACAAATCAACATCAGCGATATATCATTGAAATGTATCAATAACATAAGTCTACAAATTCTGTAATTTAAAAAAATGAATGAAAATTACTATTTTTTAAATTCGTATCTTATCGTATATGTTACAGACGCTCCTTCTGTACAGAAGAATATTGCGTCCTACGTATTTCTATGGTTTGTGTGTAGTCCTGTATTCTTACTAAAGTTTTAATTGGTGATAAAGTGTTGGCTTTCCTGGTTTATTCAGGCAACCCATTCCACGCCCGAATACCGGACGGAAAGAAAGAAAACTTGTATGTGTTTGTCGTTGAATATGGAATAAGAAAGGTGTTTTTATCTTTATGTCTATCTGAGGGTTGTATTAAGTTATCTTTATGTTGTATTTCTAAATTAGAATTAATTGCCTTATGTATACTTACTAATTTACTCTTGGTTCTTCTATCCTTTAGCTAGTGTTTCAAGGTTTAATGATTTAAATAATGGTGTTACTCATGTCAGTTAGGAATATTTTCCAGTAATAAATCTGGCAGCTCTTTTTTGGATTTGTTCTAACTTATTAATATTTCTTTGGTGGATGGGTCCCATACAGAGGATGCATATTCTAGTATAGGTCTCACCAGGGTGAAGTAGCATTTTAGTTTTATATCTTTGTTACATTTGTAAAAGTTTCTTTTTACAAAGCCTAAGGTTTTGTTTGATTAAAAGTTGGATTTGTTGTTTAAACATATGAAAATTTAAATTTTAAATAATCTGATAAACAAAAAATTAGAACAGAATAAAATGATTTCAAAATTGTAACTTAAAAAAGTATCAAATGTTGTAATCTAATTTTTTTTTAAATTAAACAAAAAATAAAGTTTCATTTGAATAGGGACAAAAAGACTGAAAAAATGCGAACATTCGTAATTAATAATGACATTTTAGAACTATTCAAACCTTGAGTACAATATGGCATCTTATTTCCATCTATAGCACAACTGATACACCTGCCGTAAACTGGGTCACATTGTAGACTGAAGCAATTACTGCATTTATTTCTGCAATCGATTCCAAAGTATCCGATGTCACAGGCTACAGAAAAATGGTAATTGTGTTGAAAAAGTTCCGGGCACAATGGAATTAAATAAGTCACTTACACAAGATCCAGTTTTACATTATTATGTATCGAGATTTTATTTCGATTCAAATCAAAGAGATTAATAACTTTATTCAACATACCATCTTATTGAAACAATTTTAAAAAAGTATTGGTATAAACGACTTATCGAAATAATTTCTAAAATAATATAAGTTCATTATATCATATGTAAGCTGAAAAATGTTTAGTAAGAAATGACCGATAATGTTCTGTAAAAGTAAAACTAAATCTTAACCCATGTTTTAAAATTTCTTCAGCTTTTCCTCTTTATCCGGAGTCTAATTAGGCTTTTAATTAGACTTCGGATGAAGTTATGAAGGTATAAGATAGTAAGCTCAACATGTCAAAAGTTTTTGTTTGACGATGTTTCCCAACTGTAGTTTTTGTGGAGGAATGTTTAGAGATATTTCAGAGTTAATAAAAATGAATTATTATTGTTGTATTCTATATACATCTTTACTGATATATCAGTTATATATAGAATTTTATATTAAAATTCACTAGTTGCTAAATAATTATTCCTTACCTAGTTTACCGTATTGAAATCTTTTAAAAAGAAATTAAATTATATTTTATCTTACTACGATCACATATTTTATCTTTAACTTCAATGTTAACATTCTATTTGCTAGCCAACTGTTTTTAATGTTCTAATTTTTTGACGAGAGAATGTAACCGAATTTCCCATGAACCATATTTTATTTCATCGCTTTTAAAGATCACGTGTTGAAAATAAACTTCAAAGACAAATCTGTAGGATGAAATCAAAAGATCAATATCATCAATGACCTACGTTTATTGCATCCATGTCCATAATATCCAGCCTTACATCCAGATGGACAGTTTCCTGTACTAACAAAACACTTTTCTCCTGGTACGTCACAGTTACAGACGTTCTCACAATCACGGCCATACGTGTTGTTTGGACATATTGAATCTGAGAAAAAACTCTTTTCTGTTAAAAAAAATGGAAACCAAATTACATCGCTAAATTAACGTAATGTTTGTATCTGGAAAATATTACAGTTAATGAAGGGTTCTCCATCCTGATACTCTGTAATGAAAAAATTAGTTCATAAAATCAAGATTTCAGAAAATCGGTGTGCCTAATATCTATTTTCTTTAAAATCAAAATATTTACATTACTTTAAAATATATGTATATATAGCAAACGTTACATGTATTTTTGTACTGCTAAATGAAATTAATGCCTCAAATACTAAAATTTCCCGCGAACGTTTTCTGACATCATTTGTATAAGTTAACGCGCAACAAAGCCCACCCAAGGACGTTCCGCCGTCGTTTCGGAGGCATATTGTACCTCCCCTGCAACAGCCGTCTCGACTGGCTATTAACGATGAGCTAAATAGTACACTACGAACTGTGCTGAATAGACACGCCCTGTCACCCGCAAAAATGTCAAGTTAACACGGACAGCTCCCTGGTGTTCATTCGAAAGGGCCAAGAAAGATCAGCGTATAGCAGAAAAGACGGGGTTGAAATCAAGACTCATCGTTCACAAGCAAATTTATTCTACTGCCAAGCGACGTGTGACTAACTTGTGACTAATACTCACAAGTAGTACTAGTAGACAGCTTTTTATGTATGCAATAACCTCAGAGGGAGTGGTAAAGCTGTGGTCATTCCCTCTGTATATTCGTTTCATCAGCAACCAGATATTTTTTGTAAATTATTTACAAAGAAAATTGCCGAAATTAGGGCTGAGCTTGACAGAACGATGTTACCGCCACATAATGTATCTCCCTCTTTTGTTGTGAGGTCTAGCTTTGAAATGTTTCAGCCTGTCACGGAAAATGAGGTCAAAGCTGTTATTCTAAAATCTAAACCAACGCCATGTTCTCTTGATCCAATCCTAACTCCATTATTGGTTGAGTCATTTAGATCACTTACACCCAACAATAACACATATAGTAAAAGAGAGTCTAACATCTAGTACTTTTCTAACGTTATGTAAATCTGCTATAATAAAACCGTTGCTGAAAAAACAAGGGTTAGATCAAAACAATTTAAATAACTATAGACCTGTGTCCAATATTTCTTTATATCTATGGTTATTGAGATACTTGTCTTAAAACAACTTTATCTTATCTTATCGACAACACTCTTCTAAGTCCCAATCAGTCGGCCATACAGACTTTCTCACAGCACAGAGACCACCCTGTTAAGGGTAACAAATTACCTCCTACTCGCACTAGACAGTGAGAAAATCTCTATATTAGTCCTCTTAGATCCTAATGCTGCTTTTGAAACCGTCTTCCATCAAACATTGCTAAAAACCCTGGAAAATTATTTTGGAATTTCTGGCTCAGTTCTGACTTTGTTTCAATCATACATATCTAACAGATCATAGGTGGTATCAGTAGATGGCTGTATCTCTCACAGAGATGACTTGGTTTATTGTGTTCCTCAAGGCTCCGTTTTGGGTCCGGTCCTTTTTACAAGGCCACTACTTCTACTGCTCGAAAAGCAATTAAGTTAAAAGCCAATCATTTGCGGATGATACTCAATTTTACACTCATACTGATCCCTTAGATATTGACTTCACTGTCCAATTGATGCAGTAGTGCATTGGTGAGGCAAGGTCTTGAATGACTTTCAGAAAGCTCAAACTGAATGATAATAAGACAGAAGCACTGCTATTCTGTAACATTAAATCACGCAGTACTTTGTCATTTACGAATTCTATTCAGGTGGCTAGTTCTGACATACTGTTCAAAATATCGACTAGGAATCTTGGCTACATTATTTCTGACAACATGTCTACCAACAACTTCATCAATCACATCTGTCGCTCTGCCTATACTGCAATTCGTCAGATCAGCTCAATCCGTCATCACTAGAAAGTTAGTGCAACAAAAACTCTAGTCTGTGCTCTTGTTCTAGCTCGTATTGATTACTGCAGTTCTCTTCTGTCAGGTGCGCCAAAATAATGCATTGAAAAACTACAGAGAGTTCAAAATTCAGCTGCCAGATTAGTTCTAAAGGCAAAAAACATGGCCATATTACTCCGCTACTTTACTCACTTACTTGGCTACCCATACAAGCCCAAATTGATTACAAACCGGCTGTTATGTGTCACAACTTCTTTTTTGACTCATGCCCTTACTATCTTTTTGAACTTTTGTTGTTCTACTCACCAAGTCGTCAGCTACGCTCTTCTGCAGATACACGCACTCTCTGTGTTCATAAGACACGAACTAAAAAATGTGGCTTAAGGTCAATTCTCTGTTTGTGCAACCAAACATTGGAATTCTCTACCATAAAACATCCGTAGTATTTCAACTACTAAGTCGTTCAAGACTGCACTTATTATTGAATTTATTTCCAAAATTAATGAAACAACATGTTTTTTAATGATCAACATAGCTGATGTATAATGTAGTGTCATTTATGTGGTTATTACGATATGAATGCTTTTATAATAAACTAGCAATTTACCCGACCTTTGCTGCGGAAATTGGGATTTAAGAACACGCGTAACACCAATTCGAAACACCTATTGATTTTAATCTACATCAAGATGGATATCCTAAATATATTAACTTCAAACTTCTTGTCTGTCTGTCAAGGCCCCATGGAAAAACAAAAACAGAAAGTTGAAATTTACATAGTTTCCTGATTTGAGCTGATAATTTAAATATCCTTTTTCGTCTTTTACCTTTTGCGGGAGGGTACTCAAGAACTTTCCCAAATGTTCAGGCTCCTACGTACACAAGAATTTGGAGATTTAAAGATGCGTCTTTTTATATAACTCATATTGGGAAAAACCTATATTTTGGCAATCGTCCTCTAGTGAGAGGTTATTTAATATTTTTTGCCTATTACCATCGTGGGGGGGGGGGGGGGGGGAGGGGGTACTCATCAACTTCCCAAAGTTTCAAGTTTCTACCTACACGAAAACTTGGAGAATTTGCGTTGATTCCGTTTTATATAGCCCATTTTAGGACCAAAAAAAAAAAAGGTTTTGGGTCCCAGGTCACCCATGAGTGGAAATTTTTAAAATTCTATATAATTATTTTCCCTGTTACCATCGAAGGGTGTTACTAAACAACTACAAAAAGCTTTATATGCTACTTACACAGGAAATGGGAGAATGAGAAATTTTCAGTTTTATATAGCTCATTTAATGGAAAAACTACGTTAGGGCTCCCGGCCCGCAGTAAGTGATAATTAAAAAATATTTTCACCTGTTACCATTGCAGAAGTGTACTCAAGAACTTCCTAAAGTTTACAATTCTACATACTCGGCAAAAAGGACAATTAGTGCTTATCAATTTTTATGTATAAGGAAAAATAGTTTTGGCCCCCAGCCCCATATTTTGGAATTTTAAATTTCCTTTTCGTCGTGAGAGGGTAATGAACATCTCCTCAAATTTTCATGCTCATACCTACACGGGTAAGTGGAGAATTAGTGATGATTGAGTGAGTGAATAAAAACAACTATATTTGGGTCCCAGGCCCCCAGTAATGGATATTTTAAATATTTTTCACCCGCTACCATCTTGGAAGTGTATTCATCAACCCCCAAACGTTGCATGCGTTAACTTACTCGGGAAATAGGAGAATTAGTGATTTTCAATTTTATATAGTACATTTAAGGAAAAAACACGTATTGGTTCCCCGGCTTCCATGAGTGTGAAATTTAAAATTATTTAATGCCAATAATCGTCGTAAGAGGGTAACAAACAACTTCCAAAACGTTTATGTTTTTACCTACACGATGAATTGCAGAATTTTTGATGAGTCCGTTTTTAATATAAGAAAAAAATATATTTGGGCCCTGGTCCCTCGTGAGTGGGAATTTAACATTCCCTTTCGCCAATTATCATCGGGAGATTGTACTCGACAACTTCCCAAAGTTTCATGCTTCTAACTACATGGGGAATGGAAAAATGAGTGATTTTCAGTTTTTATATAGTATATATTTAGGAAAAACTACATTTGGGCCCTCCGTCCCCAGTAAAGGATATTTGAAATATTTTTCAACCTGCTACGATCGCGAATGTGAATTTATCAACTGCCCAACGTTTTATGTGTCTACCTACGCGGGAAATAGAAGAATTAGTGATTTTCAAATTTTGTATATCACATATAAGAGAAAAAAATGTTTTTAGGCCCCGGCCCCTATGAGTGTGTATTTCAAAATTCTTTTACACCAAATTTCGTCGTGAGAGGGTACTTAACAATTTCCCAAAGTTTAATGCTCCTACCTACACGGAAAATTGGAGAATTAGTGATGAGTCGGTTTTTAATATACCTGTCCCCATGAGAGGGAATTTTAACTTTCCTTTTAGTCAATTTTGTCGGGAACGTGTATTCAAAAATATTTCCAAAGTTTCATGCTTCTACCTATATGGGGAAAAGGAGAATTACTGATTTTCAATTTTTATATAGCTTATAATAATAATAATAATAATAAAATGATACTTTATATAGCGCTGTATCCCAGCAAGGAGCCAGGCTCACAGCGCTTTACATGGAAATAACAATACATATATCAATAAAAAGAAACATTCATATCATGTTAACAATACGCTGTACTCAATACATCAGCTACGTTAATCATTTAAAGATTATATAAGGAAAAAACCGTTGTTTGAGCCCCGGCTCCTATGATTGGGAAATTTAACTTTTTTCCAATTATCGTCGGGAGCATGTACTCAAAAAATTTCCAAAGTTTCATGCTTATACCTACACGTGAAATAGGAGAATTGGTGATGTTGAATTTTTATAGAGCCTAAATTAGGAAAAAAATGTTTTTAGGCCCCCGGCCCCACATGATTTTAAATATTCTTTTTAGCCAATTCTCGTAGGGAGAGGGTACCCAACAACTTCCCAAAGTTTCATGCTTCTACCTACACGGGAAGTTGGAGAATTAGTGATGAATGAGTGAGTCAGTCAGTCAGTCAGTCAGTCAGTGAGTCAGTCAGTCAGTGAGTCAGTCAGTCAT
>MUZC01002195.1:496096-514391 GCA_002072015.1 Radix auricularia
GGGGTGGGTGGGGGGGGGGGGGGGGGGGGGTTTTGCGTCGTGGGCGGGGCTAATCAAAGTGTTATAAAAATAAAGGGCTGTTATCGTACGATGAAATGGCGGGTTATTTCTAGCTTATGGGTGACAAATGATGTAATTAACCAAACTTTTCCGGGACTTGCCCATACTAAGTTGACCCAGCCCAGCCCAATGCATTTATTTTATTATTATAGTGAAAATCAGTGGACGATTGCGTTGATTTTTCTTAAAACCCAAGAACATATCAAGTGTTTCTTAAATTTTTTTAAAAATATATATTTAAAATATGGTGGTAATAAGAGTGAAGGAAGGAGTGACTGTGTGGGAAAGGCTGGGGGATAGGGGGATTAGATACACAATATTGGCTCATCTGAATCATTAACGGAGAAGTGCGGCGTATTTCAAATCCCAGTTACTTTCAGTGATTTTCTGCCCTTCCTAGTTTTCTTTACTTGAACAATTCAAAGAACTAAAAATTTTTTTTTTTAGGCCTAAATGATTTTTCTTTGATGCTCCAAGAGAAAAGAAAGTCGATCATAATACATTG
The DNA here is from genome assembly GCA_002072015.1 of Radix auricularia. Classification (NCBI taxonomy): domain Eukaryota; kingdom Metazoa; phylum Mollusca; class Gastropoda; family Lymnaeidae; genus Radix; species Radix auricularia. The sequence continues at coordinate 496,662 of MUZC01002195.1, forward strand.
TAGTTTATCGGGACAATGTTTTATTTCCGCTTGACAGTTATTTCTTTTTAAGCGTTTTCATAGACGTATTTCACAGTGTATATTTCAAACTAAAATGTTTAATTTGATACATTTTTTGCGAGCAGAAATGTGAGAATCGAAGAGCTGCTGTTCGACCACCGTTGGTATAGGTATTGCAGTAACATTTTCTCAGGTAACCGAGTGCATGATCAATTTCTGGGTAATTGCTCGGCAACGGGTACCCGGGTTCCCGGGTACTAGTTGACAGGCATAATACCTTTTACACATCTTTTTATTAAAAAAATTATGCTCAGACTCATTCAATCTGTGCTTACATTATTTTTATTTCGTAACCAAAAGCTTCTTCTACATGAGATATTGGCACTGACTATTAGTCCATTCAGTTAGGTTTGGCGGTAGGAACTTTCCATTGTTTTAAGAAAGTTCTGTTATTAATTCTTGCTTGGTTTTCCTTGTATGTGTTTTAAAAAGATGATTTTTTTCTCACCTTATTAATTGTACTAATTAACGACAAAGAATTTATCGCCCCCGAGAAATTGCAAATCGGAGCAAGAGCCCCCCCCCTCCCCAACCCCACCCACTTCGCTGCGCCCGTAACTAATGCCAATCCCAGTTGGGGATGACAGTTTAAATTGGTTAAAAAACATTTAATATGAAAACAATGCCAATCGACCTGTTTACATTTCCATTATACGCCATAGTTAACAGGGATAAAACAACATAGCAATAACTATACCAACATACCACCAAATATCTCCACTTCACACAAAGTAAGAACTTTAGTTTTCAAATCTTTGTTTTCTAAATAAGTTGCTTCTATTTGAACTTTAGAGACTTGAGCCAAAGGATCACTGGACAAAACGTAGTACACTTCTTGTGGTGACGTCAGAGAATCTGTGTAGTTTTGGACTCGTTGATTCCATTGGTCAAATGTTGTCAGAATAAATCCTTTCAATCGAACCAAACAACAATATGTGCTATCTCCAGCTGTAATTGTAAATAATCATAAATATTACTGATGTATAAAATTATTTACATTATTTACATTTTTACGGTGACACATTATAGAAAGTAGTTTTTATCTTTTATTTTTTACCGAAAAAAACAAGCAACAAAATTAAATAACCACTCGCCATAAACCCTTTGAATATATATATATATATATACATATACATATATATACATGTATATATATATATATATATATACATATATATACATGTATACATATGTATGTGTGTATGTGTGTATGTGTGTATGTGTGTGTGTGTCTGTGTGTCTGTGTGTTTGTGTGTATGTGTGTGTGTGTATGTGTGTATGTCTGTATGTCTGTATTTCTGTACGCATGCACGCATGTATGAAGACTTCTGGCATAATTGTTTTTTTTAAACATATCACTCATTGGTTTCTTTAAATTTAGTCATGTTTAATTAGATCGTTGCAAAGCACGATGGGTCTGAAGTATATATATATACTACATGAAAGTATGACTGTCTACATGTCCGTTATAGCTTACTAAACAATTAAAATAATCACCATGAAACTTTCGAAACTGTTTTTTATGCTCCCGGGATGGTAATTGGCTAATTTGTTTTAAAAGTTTTACACTCATGGGGCTTCGGTGGCCCAGTATGTTTTTTATGCATATTTAAGCTCTTTAAAAATTAGTTTAAGCGTTAGCCACTGTGTAAATGAATCAATCTTGACCAAACTTTGTGTATAAATATTTGAGAGCTAATATGAAAATACTGAAGTGCACTGAACTCATAATGTGAAAAACCTTGTGGCCGGGGGCCCAAAATGTCTTAAAAAAAGTATTTGAGATTTTATCCCTTATTCAATTTGATAAACCTTGAGAAATATAGATAAATAGATCGTATATGAAATCGATTAAAATAAATACGCATTTTTAATATATAATTTAATATAATTATAATACTGTATTGTCTTTTTTTTGGTATATGAGCTTTATAAAAAAATATTCTATGTGTTAACTACTAGGAAAATGAATGGATCTGGTCGAAACTTGAAGTACAAAAACTTCAGATCCTATGTTAGAATACTGTATGTCACTGAATTCATAATCTTCTTTTTGTAAATGCTTAGAATTTATTCCAATGTCAATTTTATAAGATCTTGAAAAAAAAGATGAATAGATGAATTGTGAGATTGATTGAATGAAATATGTGGTTATAATAATACATCTAGCACGGAAGGGTCTCAGGGACCCATATTATTTTGTTTTTAGCTTATATGAGCTATATAAAAATTAGTCTAAGCTTTGTTTTATGGCAAATGAATGGATCTCGACCAAACATTGTATAAAAATATTTGGTAGCCTATGTTAAAATACTGAAGGGGACTTATGTTCAAACGTCCATACTTTCGAGGCCTACATACCTAAAAATTGAAATTTTTAAATTTTTAAATTAAATTTTTGTTAGTAATATTCAAATCACTATTGTGGAGTGATCTGTGATTTTGTTCTCGGCTTAATGAAAGTATATATATCTTTCCAACATAAAAGGATACGATTGCAAAACAAAACAAGTGCAATAACTATAAATGCACACTTACATCCTACTCTGTTGTGGATTATATAAGTCTGTACTGTTACATTGTGATTTAAAACAAGTGTCCACATTGGATCGTGATCTGAAGTCTGATCAGTGTGTGTACAAGAGTTGTCATTCCAGCTTGGGTTACCGTCTACAGCGTTACTCGAGACAAAATTGACATGGTTGTCTTGTGTTGTTGTTTGACTCGTTCGCTGTTTTAGTGCAACATTCCGACCTGTAGAAATCACTTATCTTTTAATAACAGCATTTTGATCTGGGTATTAAAAAATAGAAGAGTTAAATAAACAATCTAATTTTTTTGTTCTGCTGTACCTGATATGAAAATGACACTTTAAACAGTAAAAACTGCGTTAATAATAAACACTAGTTTACATTGTTTAAATGTAGAGCACAATTTAAAAACTAAATATTACTAAATGCTTTCTGTAAGGAAAAATGTTAACAATTTGAGTTAACCGTTAAAATATATAAATAAATACTATTTACATTTTTTTCAATAATACAGTCGCGTAGCTAGAACTTTTGCCACCCCCCGGGGCGGTCTCCATTTTGCAGCCCTTTTTAGAGGCCATCAACAAATAACGTCACGCGCCGAGGGGGTTGGGGTCCACACATTTGTGACGAGGGGGAATGTTTATCAAATTTTACGTCACATAAAAACGCGCAACTTTAAACGAAAGTTCCACTTAAATATTTGATTAATGACACTTTATTAAATGGCTTCACGCGATTTACGATAGTAAAGAGCAGTCTTACACTGAAACACACTTAACTGATTAAATATTGATTTGAAACATGTTCATTTTCAAAAAGAAAACATGGTTTTATGACGTCATATGAAAAAAGGGGTCTACGTATTTATGACGACGTGTACAAAATCAGCCAAAATAGCATGAATTCATTTATGGATGGCCCTTTAAGTCAATCATATGATGGATTTTTAAAAATTAATAAACATGAATTAATAATTGTAACTGAAGTGAAGTGAAGGTGGAAAACATTTTTACCATTGCATGTCATATTTATGTAAGCAGTAATAAAAGAGGTCGCACTAAATGATATACCTATAAATACACATTTATAAAAATACACGATTTTTTGAGGGCCACAAAAAAGTTACTAAGGTCGCAGGTCCACCCCCACCCCACCATGAGGCAACACATTGCAAAAACAATTGCCAATTATTATGCTTTTAATTTGTCTTTATAGCTAAATGATTTTTTTACACATAAATTGTATGTAAACATAATTATACATTTACTTTAATAACTTTCATAGTAGAAAATAGTGTATTATGCTATCGAAATTTCAAAATATTTGTAATATCTTGTTCTATGGACAATATTGCAAGATTTTATGGTCTTAAATCACTCCATGTGGAATGAAGATATTTTTTTTTATCAACCTCAGTTTGGAGAAGCTCCTTTCACAACTAGCAACGCTGATTGCAATTATTGAAAATATTATTAGCAGAATTACTATTTTATGTTGGGTACATAATTTTAAAATCTATACTGTTGAAAAAATTCATAGATAAAAAGGGTCTTTCCCCCATTTTTCTAACGTAATGGCTCTTTTTGTAGTGTAGTTATAAGTATAAAAACCTGAACCATTTTTCTTTCAATATTAAAATTTTCTTTATCAATGTCAAAATAGTAATTTATTTGATGTTGAAATTCTTCATTTATTAGGTTACATTGTATTATAAGATGTTAGATCTATACACGAATATTTTATTGCAAGGATATGCACCTAATCAAAGCGTTCTTTTATTTTCTTTTAAAATCTACCCATTGATAAAAACAATTCTCGTTGCACTTCTTGTTCTAAAGATATAACCACGTCTACTGAAATTTCACCACTCATATTTCTTCACAAATTCTTTTGGTTGATGTAACAGCGTTTTGCATTAGCATATCACTTTGTTCTATCAAACATGTTTGCATTAATTTTAAAGAACAAACAAAACAAAAATAAATAAATACGAGTTCCCATAAATTGAGATAACATACAACATAGAAAAGAATAAGGTTTGCATTGAATCAAGGTAACTTGTATAATCTGATCTCGTTTTATTAGTTACTACTTCAGGTATCAATTTATATTACTTAGCATATTGTGGTGTTAATAAAGGAAAAGGTTGAATATTTTCATGTTCTTGTCATAATTCAAATTTGCACATTACTTTAATTGGATAGGCGTATTATTTTAATAAATAACCGTTTTATAATTTGTGTTTATTTTAATGCAATAAAAACGAAATAAATTTAATTTTTAATATTTCCCTTACAATACTTTTATTAAAACTGAAAAAGTAAAATAAATTACTAGTTGAAAGTGAAACACACTATTTCAACCACCATGCCCTGCAGGTACTTGTTCGCGATATTAATAGCATATATTTTTCGACACAGTGGTGACGTGTTTTTTTGTGTGTAGTTTCCATATAAAAGCGTCATTTGTGACGTATACCGATTAATTTTCAAAAAAATCGATACCTTTTTTGAGTAATCTTAAATATTTTAACAAGTTAGCGTTAGGTATAACAACTAATAAGTAATCAAACAAATGTTGTGCGACCAGTTAATTAAGAATCGAAATTATGAATACTTTTGTTTCACCTTGGTTTTAGCCCTTCAAATTATTACAGCTTGTCGGAAATGGCTGTACTTTTCAATTGCCCAAATATGCCAGCACTGAAAAAATGTGCCGCCCGGGGGACCGCCCCACCGCCCCCTCTAGCTACGCCCCTGCAATAATATATGTGAAAATCAAACAATAAATGCTTCCTTGTTTACCCTGGCTGATATAAAGTGAACAAAGATTTTCCAAAGCAGAACCATTCAGAAATATTTTGTCTAAAGAATTCGTCATGTTACAATGAATATCCATGGTTACATTGTCAATAATAAAAACACATTCATTCTGTTGGAGAGTGATGTTATCTGAAAACTTGATGGAAACGCTTTCTTTCAGTAATCCTAAAACCGTAAAAGAAAAACAATTAATGTAACTTTATGAAATTTTGGTAGCTAAGGAGAATAAAAGTGGAAATGATTACTAGGTAATGTTTGAAGAAATCTCATTCCATAATACTTAAACTATAAAAAAGCCCAAAACAATCACTCACTTGCTGGATAGATGGGTCCGTAACGCTATGACGCCATCATTTGAGCTCATAGTTTAATATTATGTGTGCATCAGAATGTGTGCAAAATAATTATAAATTGAATTTTTTTGTTGAAATAGTACATTAGTCCATAGCAGTTAAAAAAGCGTGTGGTGTTTCTCGCCTTAAAGAAATTTGATATGACGTCATTGTTTAAGCTTATATTTTTATTTTGAAAAAGGGAACTTGTAAAAATAGTATTTGATGATTTATAATTATTAAATACTTTTTGCACATCTCAGGAAATTTATATTGAGTCTTTATCAAACTAGGACAAGGATAAGTTACTTGGGCTTTTGAAAAAAGTGGGCGTCGTAGGCGCCTGACAACCCTTAAAGTCATTTTAATGGAATACCATAATTATTTATTGCAACTATCCTCAACCACGTGAAGAAAAATCCAAAGTTCCAGCTAACATCAATTGACAAGTTTGTTCCTGTAAGTTTAGCACATGTTGTGTCATCCCCGTCAGTAATGTATGTGACTCCCTGCGATGCGTCACTGTGTACATTTACCGTTGCATTCTTTGCAATGTCAGCTGAAAATAAATTTATTGATTACGCACATTAAAATATTTCCATATTCTTAATAATACACCCAGAGGCATCACTGGGTTGTTGTCACCCAGCTCGGGAGCTCATGGTGTCACCTTCTCACGACTTAACCCATAGAACTCCACCGAGTTTTCCAGTGCCAAATAAAAAAAAGACTTGACATTTTGGTGTCAACCCTTGTGATAGTGTAACTAGGAGCGGTCCACTCCTCTTTCGCCCCAGAGAGACACCACTGCTAAGCGTTGCTTACTAATTTATTTCGTGACGGTGACTCATAAATTAGCAAAAAACAAACATAGCGCAGATGAAGATTTGAGACTATAGTTCTAATTGATGCTTATGTTTCAAGGGACTAGCTAGCGCTATTATATTTGCGCCCTTTTGACGTCATTTTTTCAGTGTGCGTTATTTCATGACGTGAAAACAATTTAAATAAGAAAAATTTTCTCAACATATGTCAGACGAGCCTTAAACTTAAAAAAAAAGTTTATTAATTAATTGAAAGACATTTTTCAAAGTTTTAGTTTTGTCTGTTTTTTTAAAATAACTTTACAAAACAATTTGGTCTGACGTTCGACTAAAATTTAAGTCTATGTTTGGCTTACATTGTAACTTTCAATAATAAAGTAAATCATTATTAAATACTTATTTAAGGCTGGAAAAAGTATAACTTGGCATTTTGGCTAAAAAATAATTAGAGTAAAGTCACATTTGTCAAGGTATGAGAATCACTGACTGAATTTGTTGTAAACTTGTGAAAATGTTGTGAGCTGTGTTCAGGTAAACTGAACACTTGATTGTCACGCCATGACTTTGCAGAGTTCGCCCAGGGGCTATATATAGTGTGAGACGGAGCAGGGCGAGAGGGAGGTGAATACAGTGTCGGGTAGAGGTCAGCGTGTGTGTGCGGCGGACGATAGGACGGTGCAGTGCTTGTCATACATTTTATCCAGGTGACTCGAATGTTGTCACAACACTCACGGGAAGATTGACTTGTATGGAATAAGCCTGTGTTTGGAAATACTGGATGGCTGGATTGATTTTTATTGTGTTACTGCAGCTGTTGTATTACTGAAGCAGTATCTATACGTGAATTATTACCACAATAAAGAATCCTATTATTATTGACAAGAGTCGAGACTTCTGTCTTAATTACATCCAGAACCCAGAACGCAACAACATTCAAAATGACGCGAAAAAAAATCGTCTTACAGAGTTTTCAAGTTAGGGAAATCCCACTGTTGAGGGAGTTAAGTGTGTGCGTGTGTTGGGGGAAATTTCTTAGTGTCGCTATCTTAACGCCAAGTTGGCTGCCTTTCATATGATACTTCAGACATCGCGTCTCTTACCTGTCAAGCCTTCTTGTCGGCATTGCTTCCCCCACCCCTTTTAATATCAACATTGTCCTTGATTAATCTGAGCATATTATTCCAATTCCCAGTAGTGGAAAAATCCGTAAGTCGAATAATTTTTTTCGGATGTTCCTTTGATTTCAACTTAACGAAGTCCTACTATATTTCGTAATTTTGTCCTAAGTGAAAAAATAACTGTCATATCTAAAAAAAAAATAAAAAAAAATTTAAAAAAAAAAAAAATAATAAAAAATTCTTACCCAGTGAAATGTAATGTTTTGGTGTCACCCCCTGATGGTGTCCCCGAGGTGGTCCACCCCCTCCGCACCCCTAGTGACGCCACTGTATACACCCTCAAATGCTTGTGTAGCAAAAGGTTTAATCACTTTTACATAATGTATTTATGTTAGACATTAATGCAAACATTTCTTAGAATACAAATTGTACAATTACCATTGTATCTTAAAATTACCTACTGTACTGACAAGCTGGACCAAACCATCCAATATTACATCCATTAGGACAGTCACCATTGGTTACATTACAAGCCACATCGTTCTTACAGTGACATTTGTACTGGCAGTCAGAACCAAACCATTTGTGGTTAAAACGGTCATTTATGTCACATGCTACAACAGATGATTTATATATTAGATGAAAATAAAGAATATTATTTATATGTGAAATAATTTCTGATTGAGAACAAAGACTAAATTTTCCACGCATTTATTTGACTAAATCTATGTGAATCCTCCTTCTTAGAGTTGCATATTTCTGAAAAAGTGTAACGATTTTAAAGCTGGGTGATACTACATTGGTTAAAAAAAACAGCAACAGAGCTTTGTAGAAAAAAACACGCAATATAACATATTATTTGCAAAGCTGACTAACAATAAGGTAGAATTCTACTTAAGCTCTAACATCACTAAGTAGAATTCTTATTTTTTGTTGTTGCTTGCTTAAATAACGTTTAAATTGATGAGCTAATGTTTGTAATAACTACGGAACATACTATAACCGTGGCCCATTTTTAATATAATGGATAACTTACTTTCAGCAGACTTGTAAATGGCAGACATCGCCAAAACACAGATATAAACAAATGTCTTTAGTAGTGGCGACATTCTGTCTTGATTCATCACTAGCACTGAAACTAAAGATTGAAAATCTCACCTGTTAGGCATGTTATTTATTTATTTATTTATCAGCATATTGAGAATAGAATTTACGTTGTTTACGAGGAAATGGTGTTCTAAAAATTTAACTACGGATTTTATTTCACGTTAAGATTTAAAGTGCACGACAAGTAATCAATCAATAAATATGTAAATCAATGATAATATTCATAATTGTAAAAAAGACATAAATTAGTATAATATTTTGTGTTACCAATATTTGATAATGACGCGATAAAATATAAAAATTCCTTCTTTATGTTTGATATAGTTTATACATGTTTTACGGTGTTCCTAAAAGCTTGAGCATATTTAAACTTCTTTGTCAGTGTTGGAGGTCCCACTTATATACCACTTGGATCGAATATACACCTATATTCGAATGTGTTTTACAATATAAGTATCTGCGTACGACGCAATGATCTAATGTATCAAATGAGCATCTGTATTGTAGAGGAATCTCCAATGCAATAGAAAAGTAATAGTTCAATTCCAAGAAACGGAAGCAAATTTAATTCCTTAAAAGCTATATTTGTTCACTTTAACATTTTTGTGGCAATGAAATGTCTAGAATGTAATGACATAAGATTGTAATGTGTGTAAGTATAATAAATTTTAAAATGTTTCTTAAATTGAATGGTTCAAGGCTCTTTTGCTGAACTGTTGTTCCACTGCATGATTTATGTTGATTCTCTCGCCTTGACGTCATTGTTTGTTAAAAATGTTATAAACAGATCAAATTAGTAGTCAAATGTATCAAGCAGCGCTTAATGGATTACGACCACAAAACTCATACAGATCACACCGAGGAGCGTTTGTGCAATGTAAAGATATTTAAAAAATACTGACGTATACTTTTCAAATTAAAAATTATGTTATTCGTTGAGGAAGAAATGTTTTATTGCTGATTTATCCTTTAAGAAAAGCTGTGCATACTTAAATCTCAATTTTCTATCCGGCGGGGAATAAGCTGAACTGATAAAATATAAAACTTCATAATCTATCAGAAAAAATAATGTCAACATCAAAACGGAAATAATTTGAAGAACACATTTAAATTTTAAAAATAATATTGTTGAAAGAATATTTGTACATGTTACTGCTTTTTTCAAACAATTTTAGTTGAAGGCGAGCATTATAAGTTGCAATGGTGAATTTAAAGGTAATTTAAATATTGATGAAAACTGATAGGGGCTAACAAATTTGAAATTTTCTTCATATTAAGCCTTCAATTAAATATTTCAACATTGTATTAGAAATCATTACTTGCAATTAGGCACGCGGTTCCGTAACTCTGTAAACTACGAATGTTAGCTTTGATAAAAATTAGTTTAAATAAATACAATAACTTTACATTTAAATTTTATTTATGAGGGGAACTTTTGAATCTCATATAATTTATTGGTTAAGAAAGGGCAGTCCCCCCTAACCTTGACCAATTTCCAATCTTGTGATCTTGTGTGAGTGATTTTATTAAAACATCCAAGAGATATTGGATTTGTAAAAGAAAAAAAAGAAGAAAAGGAGAAAAAACAATTATTATTAATGTTTTATTTTTCTTTAATAATGTAAAATATTAATTTTTGTCCTGTTCCTACTCGAGAATATCTTAAACGAAAACATAAATCAATTAAATTTTACACCAAAAATTTATTATGTATCTAATGCAAAAGTTAAAATAAATAGTGATATTATATCTAAGAACAACATCATTAATAAACAAATAAAATAATGTGAAATAAATATCCCAAGCAACATTCGTCTAATTACAATATAAGTCTAAACGAATGTTAAAAAACAAATAATCTGGAAATTTTTAATTTGATTTGCAGCGATCGAGATATATATTTAAAAAATTATATTACTTTGTATTCCATAAATTAGCTACTAGGTGTAATATTCGATAGTCCAAAACAGAGAGAAATGTATACATTAGTAACAATGAAACTGACTATTGGGTTGTTCCACAAACATTGTAGTTGGCGATGATATAATAAATACAGTCTTGAGATTTAAAACAAGTTGTAAATTATTATGTGTATGTTTCAATTAAAACTGAAATGGCTTCGAATATTTTCACGGTTAAAGACATTTTTATCAACTTTGATTACCGATGTCATTATTTATTTTTTTTAAAATTTTGAAATAATCAAATTTATTTGCGTTAAATAAAAGTTTTATTTGAAAGTTTAGATATAAAAGCATTATTTAAAGCAACATACCTCTTTTCAATATAAAGTAAATTACACTTTTTACAACAATTCTCAAAAGTGTTAAAATTGCATGCAATAAATTCCAACTGTTGACTTGAATCACAAGAACAAAGAGTTGATGAAAAATAAAAATCTTAACACTTTCTTTGATAACGAAAAAAAAATGATCCCAACTTCCTCATACCTTGCCTGTAGGAAGCCCCTTTTCTCATTTTATTGGGATAATTTACTTCCTGGACTTGGATAATTTAGATTTTTCAGTATGCAAACGTACTGATAGTTTTAAGCACCCTACCTGTAAAAATCTATTTTTACTAAGATAAAAATACTTCTAATGACTCGAAAAGAAAAACTTGACAGACATGCTACTGTTTTAGTTTCTAGACTTTGCCCAAAACATGTTTATGCAACAGGTATCTTTAGAATACAGTTTATACATTCAATTGCTGATAATGTCTAAAGCCGAATGTCACATGAGTGTTTAATTTGATATTTATAATACGATACATGGATTGAAGTTTCGAACATAGCCTATATGAAAATCTATTAACACTAAATTTTTATCAAAATATTAATTTTAATCACTACCCTGTTCTCTTACCACTTTGGTAACTTGTCAGATGTGTAGACACCTACTTTATATGAAAGAAACTTTGAATAGCAACACATTGTATTAGCAGTACACATACTAAAGCTTGGTTTCTTTTCACCTGAAATGTAGAATAAAAACGTATAAGGTTTAAGTACTATAACTGGCAATTAAATTTTATGTACGATTTTGAAAAATAAAATAAAAAACCGACCACATTTGAAAATGAAAATACACTGCAACTGCTGATGTAAAAATGTATATTTATAAATAAATCTGTTTGATAAATAAAATCGTATAATAATATTTTTAAAAGTCAAAATTCAGTGTAAGCAAAATACATTTACAGCCAGTGGCGTCACTAAGGGGGTGCGGTGGAAAATGCCGCCCTGTGTGACACCATCACAAGGGGTGACACCATATGTAAAACTCTATATGTTCCCGTTATTTGGCACTGGAAGACTGATGAGTTCTATGGGATAAGTCGTGAGCGGATGACATTATTAGCTACCACCCGGGTGACACCAACACTAGTGACGCCTCTGTATACAGCACTTTATAATGTAAATAAGCCATGCATATAAGTGACATTGAAAGGTAAACTTAGCTGTCTCTGAGAAATCTTTTTGTCAAATTCATTCACACTTTTAATAAGTACCCTGGTGACGGGGAATGATGTCAGATATGTATGTAAATATTAAGGACTTGAAAGTAACATATGAGAGTAAATTCATCGTCTAAAGAGAAAAAAAGAGAAAAAAAAAACGAAAAAAAAAACCGTTAGAATTTAGACGTAATAATTTCTTACTCTAAACCTTAGCGCGTGAATTTAAACTATAATAACGTACTGATGTGTTACGTTTATTTAACGGAATATGACCAAAGCAGTGTTTACCCCATGTTTTAAATTTAAACGATGTTTGTGATAAATTTCATGCAATTTTAAAATAGTCTTTAAACATATTGTATTGTCATTCAATACTTATCATTGATTTTAAATCGATTAAAAAATATTAAAGTTAGTGAAATGTTTCCAATGTATTTATGTAAATATTTAGGCCTTACATGTTACTATGTGTAGTTTACAACTGAAAAATTTTGATAACAGAGAGATTTTGGGTTAAAGGTACGCAAATGAAACGTTTTGTAACGCAATGTGCTTAACATAAAATGTTGTTAGATTGATAAAGGCTGCGTAGACACATTTTAACTTCCTTGTCAATGACAGACCTGAACCAGATTCTATATTTATATCCGCTTAACAGTTTCACTTACCTACAATTTATGACGCAATATTAAAATATATAGTGAAGGTGTGGTTCATATAGATTTTAAGGATTTTTTCCTTACCATTTGATCTTGTGATTAGCCTATTTGGGATTCTATTTTTTAAATAACTTTTATTGACTATTGAAGCCACCACATACAAGTGTAAGTAGTTTCTTCATGCTCATAAAGTGTGACAAAAACAAAATAATGTAAGCTTAAATACGACATTTATATTTTCATTGTCCCCAACTTGTCTTTTAAAAGCTTCAACGACTTAAATATTTGTATCTCTTATACTCATATGACTTGATTGATATTTGAAAACTAAATAGTCGGACGTGTTTAAAACAAAATTTAAGTCACATGACTTCACTGATATATGTGCATTTCTGCTAATTAGTTTATTTCACACGATTATTGGGGTTTATGCATTTAATTTCGTTCCTCCCAAATAAAATCCGTCCCTCAACGACGTCACACACCTTAGGGGTGGGGAGGGGTATTTAAAATTTGTCACGTCGCAGCTAAGTGCGCAACTTTAAATAAAAGTTCCTCTAAAATACTAGATCGCTTACAATGTATTTCATGACCCTTTATATATCTTCACGCGTGGTACTATGTTAGAATGCAGCCTCAAACTAAATACATACTTAAATGACAAAAACATTATTTGAATCATGCACACATTCATATGTAAAATATCGCATGTATGGGGGGGGGGCAAAGTTTTGTTGACTCATTTTAGAAGAGAGGGCTCTAAATTTTTGTGATGACGCGTAACGAAGGGGGGAGGAGAGTAAAAATTCGGCCAAAATCGCGTCAAGTCATTTATGGACGTAATGTCATTTATAGAAAAATAATGGATCGAATATAATTTGCTCTTGTAATATTTTTTTGTAAAAATTATTACAGTGGTAATCTCGAGATCTACGTATTTACGATTGTTCATATCTCCAGCCAAGGTGTAAAATGCCTAATCCGTTCCAAGCTCCACAAAAACAAACTAAAAAAATTGAAAATATCATAGAAATCAGAGAAAAACAACGTAGTATTCTTCATTACTGAAAAGTACACATTATAAATCTAATAAATAATAATAAAACATTAGAAACAGAAAAAAAATAGAAAAAAGTATTAATATATATCATTCTTAATGTATGTTTTGTCACGTCTGTCTGTCTGTCTGTTTGTCTGTCTGTATGTCTGTCCTGTCCATGACGCTACTATTTTTAGATAGATGCGCACCAAAAATAGTAAATCTATATATATAAAAATCAAAGTATGTCTGTATGTGTGTGTGTGTGTGTGTGTGTGTGTGTGTGTGTGTGTGTGTGCTTGTCCCTTATAGCTGACTAAACCATTCATTCGATCGTCATGAAAATTTCGGACACTATTAAGTACCTTTCCGGAATGGTAACTGGCTACTTTTTTTCTCCATTTAACACTAAAGAGGCGCCTGGGGCCCTAAATGTCAATTTTTGCTTATAGGAGCTATATAAAAATTAGTTTAAGTGCTATCTACTTGATAAATGGATGGATCTTAACCAAATTTTGTAATTATAATGTTCTTAATAGCCAATATTAAAATAATATACGTATGTATCTTTTGGGGCTGGGGCCCCATAATATCTTTTTTATCAACCTTTAAAATTTTATTACCCCATTCAATTATTAAAGATTTTGACAAATGATGATAAATGTATACATTTTATCGATCTTAAAATAAACAGATGTTTTCAACTTTATATTTTGCCGTGAATGGGCCCTGCGGTCCTTAATGTCTTATTTTAATGATAAAAGCTATCTAAAAATAAGTTTCTGCGTTAGCTACTGAGTATATGAATGGATCTTAAAAAGACTTTGTCTACAAAAAACTTGGTAGCTCATATTAAAGAAATTAAGGGCACTGAACTTCAAATGTCAATTTTTTCGCGGCAGGGGGCCCCAAATGTCTTTTTCTCAAATATTTAACATATTTTTCCCATTTAATTTTAAACCATCGTTAGAAAAATATCCATGCTGAAAATTAATTAAAAATGACCAAGTTTTTTAATTCGAGATCTGGCACGGAAGGTGCCCTGGGGCCCGTAAATGTGTTTTCCCCTTATATCTATCTACCAGGGGCGGATTAAGACTGCATGGGGCCCCGGTCATTCAATTATTTAACGATCTTGATCCATGATGAAAATAAATTAAAATGAACAGATTTTATAAATAGACAACTTGAACCGATTGGGCTTTGGGTTCCCTAGATGTCTTTTTTTCTTATATTAGCTGTATTTTTTATAACTATTGTTTAAGCGTAAGTGACTGGAAAAAGTATTGGATCTTGCCAATTTTAGTACTTAAAACTCAAGAGTCTATTTTTAATTTCTTTAGGGCACTGGACTTCTAATGTTCATAGCATCATGGCAAGGGGCCCAAAATGATTTTTAATGCACTTTAATAATTTAATTCCCTTTTTAGATTTACACGATATTGAGAAATATAGCTTGAGTCCATGAGAATGTTAATAACAAATTAAATAATCTTTCATTTTTGAGCCAGTCCCCTTAATATCCTTTTTAAATAAAAAAATTAAGATTTTAAATCATACATTTTTTTATCCGTTCTTTATCGTTTGCTGTGAAACTTAATTTTTTTCTTTATCAGACTTCCGCGTAGATTTCTGGTCTAATTGTTTTTAAAACATCACTGATTTGTTTCTTAAATTTATTCATTATTACTGAGATCGTTGTAACGCACGACGGGTCAGCTAGTAAATATATATAATTTGCAATTTATGTCCCGATGACGCTACTAATTGTAGAAACCAGCGCACCAAAAATGATTAAATTTGTTACTGGAAATAAATGAATAAAACCAAAAATTAATAAAATAAATTAGATTTATGACGTCATTAAAAGTGAAAATTTTATAAAATGCCAATAACTTATGTTTTTAATTTTTAAAAAAATATAGCAGCATTTTTAAGAGATAGATTTCTATATTGAAATATAAGTAGTTCAATTTAATGTAAATGAATTTAAATTTCATTATTGTTAAGTATAGACAATTATTATTTTTTAATATTATTTTCCTTATAAAAA
Organism: Radix auricularia; assembly: GCA_002072015.1. Lineage (NCBI taxonomy): Eukaryota > Metazoa > Mollusca > Gastropoda > Lymnaeidae > Radix > Radix auricularia. Next base: position 512,672 of record MUZC01002195.1, read on the forward strand.
CTACTTATTTTAAATTTTACTAAAAAATTTTACCCATTAATCGTGAAATGTATCCGTAATTTCCGCAGCCGTAATTTTAATACATAGCTGTAAAGGATACTGACCTGAATATAATGAAAGCGTTAAATTAGATTCTTAAAACGTGTATATTGAATTGTTTATTAGATTAACTGTTGATACTTTAATATTTTCTTTTATCCTGTGATAAGTTTTACTTTAAAAGATTCACGCTAAATAAAAAGTTCTTTGTTATTCATTTAACAAATAGTTACATTTGTTTGTTTTCAGTGCCCTATAGCATTTTAATATGGGCTATCAGGTTTGTGTATGCAAATTTCGTTTAAGATCCCTTCATATACACAGTAGCAAACGCATAAAATTATTTTTATATTGCTTATATTTGCAAAACATATTTATTATGGCCCCATTCATTGAAAAATGTAATGGAAACTCTTTTCATTTTTAATCTGCATAATATAGGATATATTTGTCATTTATTGTCGAGATCATTAATAATCGAATGGGGAATAAAAAAACCTATAGGTTTAAGAAAAAAAAACATTTAGTGCCCCTGGCCGCGAGGGAATGATCATTTAGAATTCAATGCCCTATAGTATTTTGTTATTGGTTGTATAAATTTTATATATTATCTTTGATTAAGATCCATCAATTTGCACAGAAGCTAACTCTTGAACTATTTTTATTGCTCATGTAAGCAAAAATTGATACTATGGGCACCCGGCGCCCCATGAGTGTTAAATATAGAACACAATGCTGCCAGTAATAATCCAGGGAGCGTAGTAAACTTTCTCCAAAGGTTTCATGACGATCGGATTCATGTTTTATAAAGGACATGCACACACTCACACACACACATACACAGAAATACTTTAATTTTTATATATCTAGATCTGGGATGTCCAAACTTTTTGCATGGTGGGCCATATTCCTTTATGCAAAGATATTCGCGGGCCGGTTTAAAATAATAATATAAAAATGACATAGTATGATGAGTTTTTATTGTAAAATTTTAATGTGAATGGTGAAACTGAGATCTTGAATGCAGTAAGTGGTGAGGTCAGGCTAAATGCCATGGTTTTGATAGGTATGATATCACGTAGTTGCGGGTCACTTATTCTCGTCCTCACACAGATCTTTTTAAAATTCATAACTGAAATTGTCTGCTTACACAAGTAAGTCGAGCCAAACAAGCTAAGCATTTTTTTAAAACAAATGTTCGAATTCCTTTTAATCTCTCTTTAACCATGAAGCTCACTCTAAAAGTAAAAGAGAAGAAATTGTCTGCTGCGACATTCATCATCAGTTTGCAGCTCAATGAATTCCCGCTGCAGATTGCCGCAGTATTATCAAAATCTACAGAGAAATATGAAGATTTAACAAAAGCAACCATGTTTATCTTTTCAATAGTTATTAAGTCATGAAAGCGTCTTTGAAATTCATAAGCCAAGGATGTGATATCTGCATCATACCTATGCATTTGCCAATTGAAGCTTCTTTCTGGTAAACTTGTCATGATTTCCTGAAGTGACGGGAAATGTGTGGTATTAGGCTGCTTTTGAAAAATGTGCCTTTGAAAAAGTTGCAGCTTGTTTCCAAAGTCCTTGATATAATATATATAATAGCCCAGTGGTGTGGTTCTGTAACGTAACGCGTAACGCAAGAGATGTACGACAGTCTACAGCAGTTAGTTTAGTTGAAA
>MUZC01002195.1:514925-534163 GCA_002072015.1 Radix auricularia
GCTGCAGATTGCCGCAGTATTATCAAAATCTACAGAGAAATATGAAGATTTAACAAAAACAACCATGTTTATCTTTTCAATAGTTATTAAGTCATGAAAGCGTCTTTGAAATTCATCAGCCAAGGATGTGATATCTGCATCATACCTATGCATTTGCCAATTGAAGCTTCTTTCTGGTAAACTTGTCATGATTTCCTGCAGTGAGGGGAAATGTGTGGTATTAGGCTGCATTTGAAAAAGTTGCCTTTGAAAAAGTTGCAGCTTGTTCCCAAAGTCCTTGATATGTGAATATAATTGGCTTACCACTGCATTGTGCCCTTGGAGAATTGTGTTAAGAAGGTTTATATGTCTTTTCATATCAACCGAAAATGCAAACTATGCAAGACAAGCAGCATCAGATAGTTCTGGAAATGGTCTTTCCTTATCTTCCATGTACTGCCCAATTTCTTTTTTAATGTTTAGACGCGCTGAAGTGCTGTCCCCGGAGTAACCCATCTTATATCATGTCATACATAACATCTTTGTATTCTCTCTGGATGTCAAGAAGACACTGCTAAAACTGGCTGTGAAACAGGATTTTAGAGCGAATAGAGATCATATCCTTTATCACTTGCTTAAGGACACGATCACATGAAAGGTGTTTAGCACAAAGAACTTCTTTATGAATGATACAGTTAAGTTTAAAAACTTTGCGAGCCTGACTAAGCTGACTTTGTTACAGACAAGTTTTGCTAGTCAACTGTGCTCACGAGTCATGGCGATAGCCATCAATAATAAATAACTATATCGTTTACTTGGTAATTAAACGTCACAGACAGCAGAACAAACAGAACCAAATGCAGTTGTTCCCCTTGTCAGTCTTTAAGACTGAAGTCTAGTAATTGGTGAACAATAAAATCTTATCGACTTTTGCCATCCTTTGACGTTGTCAAAACGGTAAACTTGTCAAATTTTCTTATATTTAATGTTGATCAAAATAAAACGTTAGTAAATTAATTATTTCAGATGAGGCCGCGGGCCAGTAAAAATTGCTTCAAGGGCCGGTTTTAGGCCCGCGGGCTGGACAATGGACATCCCTGATCTAGATAAATAATGACATTAAAAATTCCGTGGCCCACTTAGTGCAAGATGTACATTTTAAAACATTTGTTCTTTTCATTTTGGATCTTATTTAATGTATTATCGATATTTGTCGAGAAAGTAACATGTATTGTATTTTAATATGGGCTATAAAGTATGTATGTGTTAAGCGGATTAAAACTGCAAATTAAAAATTTTTGGGCCCCCAAACCGGCTTTAGCCCGTTCACCCCCCCCCCCTTAATCCGCCATAGGTGTTAAATTTGGAAAAGATACATTCATTTTCCATGTAGCAAACGCATAAACTAATTTGTATATAACAAAAATAAATGGACAAAATAGGGCCCGCCGTCCACTATGAATGTCAATGTTTAAATTTATTTTTCACACAAACCATTCCGTAAGAGCAACCAACAATTTCCTAAAGTTTCAACGTGATCGGATAAATTTTTTATTCAGCTTCTTAAATGGACAAACATTCATACATACATTGATTTATATCAATATAAATGTATATTTACATAAGCAAAACATGACATTAAGGGTACCCTGGCCCAGAAGTTGCAAGATGTAAATTTTGAAACATTTGCTCATTTCAATTATTATCATATTTAATATATTAGCTACATTTGTTGACACCAAGCCATAGAATGGGAAATAAAATAAACATTTAAGAAAAGATTCAATTTCACATAGAATTTTAAAAAGGTCAATCAAGGTCATTATACTACACGTTTGGTTAAGATACAAACAATTAGTATACACCTCATAGAGGCAAAAACAATAGTATGCACCCTCAGGCCCAATTGGCACAAGAGATTAATTTAAAAAATACCTGTTTATTTCAATCGAAATCATGATATATATTTCTTTCAATATCTTTCAAGATTGTTTAAAATCAGACAGGAAATAAAGAGTTAAAAGCTTACGAAAATAAAGATTTTGGGCCCTCCACCCCAGAGGAATGGACATTAGGGGTTGAACGCAGTGTGGTATATATTAAGGGTTATAAAATATATATGTACTAAGTTTGGTCAAGATCCGTTCATTTTCCTAGAACCTAAAACTTAAACTAATTCGTATATAGCTTATTTAAGGAAAAAAAAAAACATTAACGGTTTCCGGTCGCCCATGAGTGTCAATTTTCAAAAGATTTTTTCTCACAAATTATCCCGGAAGCTTACTACATTTTAATCGTGATCAGATGAATAGTTTAGTGAGCTATAAAGGACAAACATACATACATACATATATTAATTTTTATATTATGTATATTCATTTTTTTCTGATGAACATTTGTTTAAAATAAAGAGATTGAAGCTGAAATATATTTATTTTAAAAAACTTCCGTCATTTATGACGGGTGATACCCTAGTATGTACATAAATGTGAATCCTTATATTTTAAATGGGGTGTTGTGATGAAGCGTTAGAGGAGGTGGTAGGAGAGTAAAATGGGTGGAAAAAACAATAGGGCAGTACGTACTAGCTTTATTTTTAAAATACGTTAATTTGAAACTTCACTGAATTAATGCTAAATAAACATCTTTAGTACAACTCTACTCTAAAAAAATACGTAATATTACGCTTATGCTATGCCTGAGTAATTTTAAATGTAAATATATTAGGGCTGTTACCGATTAATTTAAATTTCATCGTTAACTTTTGAAAAATTACTGATCGATAATTTTGATTAAAGCTGTGAACCGAATATTTCATAAAATGTACATAATTTAAGTTTTTAATTTAAACATTTTTTTTAGAAGACATATTTAAATATAAGTCGTTCAATTTATGTCAATGAATTAAAATTTTATTATTGTTAATTAAGTAAAAACAATGTTTATTTTTAAAAATATCATTTTCCTTTTAAAAATCTGTTTATTTTAAAGTTTACACTTTGAAAATCTTTTTTTTTAATGAAAATGTTTGTACGTAAAGAAAACTATTATTAATAATTTATTATTTTTTAATTAATCAAAAAACATAGTTTTGAAATATTTATTGTCGTTATAATCACTATTTTATCGATTAAAATAATTTTAATCGATACATTTTTACCGATTAATCGAGAAATTAATAGTTAATTTCTGCAGCCCTAAATATACATATTTTTTATTTTGTTTCCTTTTGAAATTAATTTAAATTTTCTTTTTTGAACTCTGTAATTTCTGTTTCACATATCTTTGCTCCGGAAATAATGTTATCTGGAGCGGTAGGAAATAATGGTTCGTTTTAATGTTTTCATTTTCAGTTTTTTTCTTCATTTTGAGGAAAATTAGAACGTATTGAAAAAGAAAATCATGCTATGTTTAAAAGCATTTGTCCTCATTGTTTTATTAATACAATTTTTTTTTTCAAGTTGAGTCAAAGTAAGTACTCGCTTTAATTAAAATTATATCAAAATATAATTTATTTAGTAATATAGACAAGTGTGAGTACATTTATCTAAGATATTGTTCTGTCACATTATCTTGCAGCAAAAATATTAACGCATATTATTACTTTAAAAATGTTCGAATTCTTCACTGACATCTAATTCTTTTTATTAATACATTTCTTTTTGGCGTTACTATACAAAAATTGATATGATGACTTAAACTAATGATCTGTTGTAGCATGTGAAACCACATACCGTTTTAACCACACATGGTTTGGTTCTGACTGCCAATTCAAATGTCACTGTAAGAACGATTTGGCTTGTGATGTAACCAATGGTGAATGTCCTAATGGATGTGATGTTGGATGGTTTGGTCCAGCCTGTCAGTACGGTAGGTTTGAAGAAAAAAAATTACAGCGCAATACATTTAATAACAATACGGTTTTTGCTCCAAAAACAATAAATGTCTTCTATAGAAAAAAAATATATCAGTGTCATCTAACAGTATGCTGAAATTTAGAATAGTTATTTGATACACATTTTTAAATTTGTTTCTAGATTTCAACTGTTCTTAATAGACTAATTCCCTTACAGCTGACATCGCCCAGTATGCTATAGTAAATTTTAGCAGTGACACGTCGCAGGGAGTAGTATCCCTTACTGACGTCAATGACACAACGCGTGAGAAACTTACAGGCTCAAACTTTTCAGTTGAGTTAACGTGGAGCTATGCGTTTTACTTCACTTGGCTGAAGATTGTTGCACGAAATACTGAGGGTGAAAATGTTAAATACTCTCTCAGAATTAATAATTTTATTACAATCATTTTATATTAATTAATTTATTTTTAATTATGCCGTAACCATTTTCTCTAACATGAAAGAAAGATAAGAAAACGTGTGTAATTTTTCAAATACTTATATTAAAAATAATTATTAGATACCTCAAAAATGTTTCAGAAATACACAAAGAAAACCTTTCAATCAAGTTTTCAGATGACATCACAATTCAACAAGAATGTGTTTTTATTGTTGACAGCGGAATCATAGATATTTATTGTAACATGTCGAGTTTTACAGACAAAATATTTCTAAATGGATCTGCATTGGGAAATTTGTGTTCAATGTATGTCAGCCAAGGTAAACAGATTATATTAATTGATCTACATTTTTTAAAAAAAACTATCCTAAATCGGTATTTTTACATGCTTTTGTAAGTCTCCTCACTATATACAATATATATTTTCCCCATTTTCCATTCTGTTTGTTCTTGTGGGTGTAGGTGTTATTATTTGCATTGGTAAGCTTATCTTATAACTATAAAGCAGAAGAAACAGGTGCATACATTTTTCAATTATGTAGTTCTTGTATTACCGCAGTCTCGTTAAATGTTGATTTTGACATTTATCTAAAGGGGATTCAATGCGCTATCGATTTGAAGTGTATCATCCTATATTTTGAGTTTAAATCAGTACATTGTTTATTCAGGTCGAAATGTTGCACTGAAATAGCCCACAAGTCAAACAACAACACACGACAGTTATGTAACTTTGTCTCAAGTAATGCTGTAGATGGTAACCCAAACTGGAGTCAAAACTCTTGTACACACACTAATTACTCTACAGACCCCACTCCAATGTGGACGCTTGTTTTATATCACATCGTAACCGTACAGCGTTATATAATATACAATCGAATTGGAAGTATGTGGTGTATTAAATCTAGTTTTTTCCATTTTAATAATGTATTATTCTATTTTAATAGCCCCCATATTTTAGTGTGCCTGAGAAATTATTACATTAAAAAAAAAATAATGTGTATAATTATCAAGTAGAATAAACATATATGTTTTAAAAAATAATTCCTTTGCAAAATATTCTTTAAGTCCAAAATATTACTTTTGTAAGCAGTAATCACAGTTTCATTAAATTAATTGATTATTCTGTGGGAACAAAATTGTAATCCCATTCTTCACCTGTAAAAATCATACGTTACTTCATTTTTTGAAATACCATTCATTTTAAATTTCTCTAAACGCACAGTGGGAGACAGCAAGTATTGTTGCCTCGTACGATTGCAAGGATTTTTTCTGACAACATTAGATCAAAAGAATAAATCAATCCAAAACTGCAAAGATTCTCTGACGTCACCACAAGAGGTGTACTATGTTTTACCAAGTGATCCATTGGCTCAAGTTTCTAAAGTTCAAATAGAAGCAACTTATCAAGACAATCTGTTCAAAACTAAAGTACTTACTTTGTGTGAAGTGGAAATTTTTGGTGGTATGTATTTCAAGTTTATTAAGAAGCTTCTGTATTTTTCGGATGATATAGTGAGTCTGGCAGCAGACAGACATTGGACCCCTTGCTACGTGTTTTTTTTAATACAGGTGACAATGATATCGACACATCAGAACTTGGGCTGCACACAAACTCGTAACACACTTTTATACATGGACGTCAATTAGGCGCACGTAAATACATGTAGCTCGATTTAAACTGTAAATGTTCAAGAAGTGTCATAAAGGGATTATGATTAGCACTACGTTAGAAATGCCACATGGAAAATTCGTTAAAGAAAACTTTAGATTATTGGGTATTTCAATAAATCTGGTATAGAGGAGAAAGTGTTATTTTGTTTTATGACAATATTCACAATTTTTCGCGGTAACTGAATCATTGCTATTTATTGACCCAATGACTGGCATTAACTTATGCTTATACCATTAACTCATTTATATTTGCTGTGATAACAACAGATTTTTAATTTGATTTTACAGCGTACCTGTAGGTGTATGCAGAGTACACATTTGTTTATCCCCAAGTCATGGATTTGCAAGACAAAATACTTAAGTTAAATAAAGCTGCCAGCTAATTGTTTTCTAATTAAATTTTGCCCTTACAACAATCACTACACCAATAGCAGGTATCGGTACTCGGTATGGGCAAAACAACGCCGCCACTACTTGATAGTCGGTACTTAGCAAAAAATCATCATCGGTAAACTCACATATAAAACCAGAAAAAACACAAGAAGATTGCAACTAAGCTTTACAAATGACTCTCGCTAGGGTCAATCAATCACAGTTTATGGTTGGCAAGCTATGGTAGAGCAGGGTGGGGAGCAAGAACAACAACGCGTTGGCGCCCCCTCCCCCGAAGATCATTCCTGTTCTGATTTCTTCATTATGTAGTTTGTTACTGTTCTCCCCCACCCTTCGCCCCCTACCGTAGAATTAGTGATGAGTCAGTGCGTTAGTCAGGGCTTTTGCCGTTATTAGTATAGAAGATGACAGTTGACAAAATCTCTGCTGAATTGCTGAGACATAGAGGAGTAGGAGTAACGAAAGCCCTAATAAAACTGAAAGAAAATATTTGAAAATAAAGTATGGCCCAAGGATTGGACGCAGTCACTAATCATACCATTACCTAAGAAAGGCAATACGAAACAATGCTAAAATTATAGAACAATCAGCCTCATCAGCCACCTTAACAAAGTAATGCTAAAAATTATCCTCAGTAGGCTAAAGCCAATATCGAGGAAATACTGGCAGAAGAACATTTAGGTCTCAGCCCAGGCAGAAGCAGAATCGGGCAGATCCTTAACTGTCGATTGCTCATATAAAAACATCTATACAGCACAAACGCGAACCCCATCACAACTTTTTAGACTTCAAAAAAGCCTTTGATCGAGTATGGCACGAGGAACTTTAGCAAGTTATGAGAAGTTTCAACAGTGAAGAAAGGCTGGTAAAGGTGATCAAAGAACTCTCAAAGCAGTGCAGTTGTATTGAAAGGTTGCGTTGGGGACTTCTTGAAAACGACGATTTGAGTCCGCCAGGGCTGCATTCTCTCACATGTCCTGTTCAATATTTTCATTAAAAAATCATGCAAAAAAAAAAGTCAGTGATCACCACACGTCCATCTCTATAGACGAAAGACACTTATGCAACCTGAGATTTGCTGAAAAATATGAAAGTAGGGATAATCCATTTATTACCATAACTTAATGAGTATTATGTCAATCCTTTAAGTTTTTCATAACTTGAAACACTTTTTTGTATCGGCTTGTTTTCCGTTGCAGGTTGTAGAATGAAAAAGGAAAAATTAAATAAAAATGAAAGATAAATAAATAATACTTTAATGTCTTCATATAATCTAAACTAAATCAAATGTTAGTAATAAAATGTATTCAAATTTATCGTAAGAAAATTAAAATTAAAAAAATAACTTCACTTTAGCTTGTTCTCCCGGATACTTTGGTGTTGACTGCAAATCGAAATGCAGTAATTGCTTGAATCAGCAATGTGACCGGGTAGACGGCAAGTGTAACAGTAGTGCTATGAAAGGAAAAAAGCTGCCCTACTGCATACAAGGTTTGTTTATGGCATCAGGTCGAAAGATATTTTGACCCTCAATAAATAAATTGTAGTTATTATATTTCATTTTATTTGATGTTTTTATTGGTACACTAATGCCGTGTCACATGGGGCAGAAAGTGTCCGCTGTTAAGAGTAACAAAGAAAAAAAAAGCAAATGAATTCAAAATATTTCATTCACGGAAAAGAACTAACCCAAACTAAAGGTGCAAGATACGAAGGAGTCATAACAAATGAGAAAGTATCATGGAATATCCATATCAATGTAGTTATTTAAAAATAAAACTAAAGATTAGGTTTTATAAAAAGAAACTTTTACAAATGAAATAAAGATATAAAACTAAAATGCTACCTCACCCTGGTGAGACCTATACTAGAATATGCATCTTCTGTATGGGAATCATGCAAGATTTATTATAGAAAAATATTCAAATTTTGACACAAAGCATTGTTAGGTGACACAAGTCTATTTGCTCAATTTCAGCTCGATAGCATCACGAGAAGTGGGTCATTTGTTACTTTTGATATTTTTCCGCCAGCCCTATGGACCAGGAGAAAGAGAGAGAGGGAGTCGACGGTGAAGCTAATATAAGGGATTTAATAAATGAAAATATAGCCGTAAAAGAATTTTTAAAATGTTGGTTTAGCGATTAATATATATCAATGTATAATACACGTTATTCGGCTTATGAGATTTACAATTGCTTTGTGTTTAGTTATCAAGTATCGATGCGTTTTGAACTACAATGAAGATTGTCAACTTATTATGCTTTAATTTAGCATTTCTGTTTATTTCATATTGTACGAGCGTGCATATTTGTGCGTTTAAAAAAATAAAGATTTTGAAACATTTACGCATCTAGAAATGTGTAGGGCTTGGAGGCCCGGGGGAATTGACCTTTTGGTACATGTCGGTAGCGTAATATTTAATGTAAAAATATTTTGGATACGTATTTTGGGTCTCCTTCAAGTGGGGGCCCCGGGAGATTTCGAATTTTGTACCCCCTTCCCCTCCCATAGCTACGCCACATTATACATGTGATATTTTAATGAGTCTTACACTACATAAAAAATGCTTTTATTATAGAAATGAAAGAGTAACTTACTCGAAAATAATGAAAACTTGTATTTGTATGCCCAAAACGTGTATATCATCAATCAAATATATATAATTCTCAATGTAACGTCCGTCACACTACTATTTTTAGATAGCTGTGCACCAAAAATACTCAACAAAAATATATAAGTTGCAATTTATGTCTCGATGACGCTACTAATTTTAGAAACCAGCGCACCAAAATGATTAAAATTGTTACTAAAAATAAATGAATAAAACAAAAATTAATAAAATAAATTAGATTTATGACGTCATTAAACTGAAAATTTCATAAAATTCCCATAGCATATGTTTTGAATAAAAAAAATATAGTAGTTTTTATATGAGATATATTTAAATATAAGTTGTTCAATTTAATATCGATAAATTTAAATTTCATTATTATTAAGTAAAAACAATTATTATTTTTAATAGTATTTTCCTTTAAAAAACTACTTATTTTAAATTTTACTACAATTTTTACCGATTAATCGTGAAATTTATCGTTAATTTCCGCAGCCCTAATTTTAATAATCTACATAACTTGAAAAGATGCTGAGCTGAAAAAATGAAAGCGTTAATATAGATTCTTAATTAAAACGTGTACATTGAATTGTATCTTTAATATTTTCTTTTATTCTGTGATAAGTTTTACTTCAAAGGATTCATGCCAAATAAACAGTTCTTTGTTATTCATATTTATAAATAGTTACATTTTTTTCAGTGCCCTATAGCCTTTTAATATGGGTTATCAAATTTGTGTATACAAATTTTCGTTAAGATCCCTTCATATGCACAGTAGCTAACGCATAACATTATTTTTATATTGCTCATATTAAAAAAATGTAAAGTTTGAAACTCTTTTCATTTTTAATCTGCACAATATAGGATATATTTGTCATTTTTTCTCGATATCATTAATAATTGAATGGGGAATAAAAACTCATAGGTTTAAAAAAAAAAGCATGTAGTGCCCCTGGCCGTGAAGGAATGATTATTAAGAATTCAGAGCCCTATAGTATTTTTTTAAGATCCATCAATATACACTGTAGCTAACTCTTAAACTATTTTTATAGCTCATGTAAGCACAAATTGACACTATGGGAACACGGCGCCCCATGAGTGTTAAATATAGAAGACAATGCTAACAGGAATAATCTAGGGAGCGTACTAAACTATCTATCTCCAAAGGTTAAACGACGATCGGATTCATGGTTTATAAAGGACATGCACACACTTACACACATACACACTCACAGACATACTTTAATTTTTATATATCTAGATAAATAATGAAATTAAAAGTTCCGTGGCCCACTTAGTGCAAAATGTAAATTTTAAAACAATTGTTCTTTTCATTTTGGATCATATTTAATGTATAATCGATATTAGTCGAGACAGTAACACGTATTGCATTTTAATATGGGCTATAAAGTATGTATGTATTAAGTTTGGAAAAGATCCATTCATTTTCCATGTAGCAAATACAATTTTTTTTTTCACATTCCATAAGAGCAACCAACAATTGTTAAAGTTTCATCATGATCGGATGAATTTTTATTCAGCTTTAATGGACAAACATTCATACATACATTGATTTATATCAATATAAATTTATATATGCCTAAGCAGAACATGACATTAAACCCTGGCCCAGTAGGTTCAAGATGTAAATTTTGAAACATTTGCTCATTTCAATTATTATCATATTTAATATATTAGCTACATTTGTTGACACCAAGCCATAGAATGGGAAATAAAATAAACATTTAAGAAAAGATTCAATTTGACATAGAATTTTAAAAAAGGTCAATCAAGGTCATTATACTACACGTTTGGTTAAGATACAAACAATTAGTATACACCTCATAGAGGCAAAAACAATAGTATGCACCCTCAGGCCCAATTGGCACAAGAGATTAATTTAAAAAATACCTGTTTATTTACGAAAAAGGAATCAGGACACCCGGCCCGCGGAGATGAAGATTAAAGATTCAATTTCACATAGAATTTTAAAAAGGACTATCGATACACCACGTTTGGGTAAGGTCCAATTTGTATACACCTCATATAGGCAAAAACAATATTAAGCGCTCCCAGGCCAAATTGGTGCAAGAGATTAACTTTAAAATACCTGTTTTTTTCAATCGAAATCATGATATATATTTATTTCAATATCTTTCAAGGTTGTTTAAAATCAGAATGGAGCTAAAGTGTTAAACGCTTAAGAAAATAAAGATTTTGGGCCCTCCCGCCCAAAAAGAATGGACATTAGGGGTTGAACGCAGTACGGTATTTTAATATGGGTTGTAAAATAAATATGTACTAAGTTTGGTCAAGATCCGTTCCTTTTCCATACTAATTTGAATATAGCTCATATAAGGAAAAAAAATTAAGTGTTTCGGCCCCCTATGAGTGTCAATTTTCAAAAGGCTTTTTCACACAAACTATCTTGGAAGCTACTACATTTTAATCGTGATCGGATGAATGGTTTAGTGAGCTCTAAAGGACAAACATACAAACATATATTAATTTTTATATTATGTATATTGATTTTTTTCTGATAAATATTTGTTCAAAATTAAGAGATTGAAGCTGAAATATATTGATTTTTTAAACTTCCGTCATTTATGACGGGTGATACCCTAGTATTATATATAATTAGCAACGTATATTTTGTCTGTCACATCCGTCTGTCTCTCCGGCACACTACTATTTTTAGAAAACAGCGCACCAAAGTAATCAATAAATAATTTTAGAAACCTTCGAACGTCCGCATAAAATTGTTAAATTTGGAAATAAACGAATAAAACAAAAAATAATAAAATAAATGTAAATTTTATAACAGACCTGGCGTGCGTTGCATCGATCTCAGTAGCAATGAATAAATTTAAAGAAACCAGTGAATGACGTGTTTTAAAAATATCATGTCAGAAACCTTCGCGACAATGTGCAAAAAAAGTCCAAGCTCATAGCAAACGGATAAATAAATTGATAATTAAAAAATTAGAAAAGAACAAACTATATTAAGGGACCCGGCGCCGTTAATTAAATTTTTTACTGCCAATGTACACATGCCATATTGCTCAATATCATGTAAAATTGATTGGGAATTCAAATTATTAACGTGTAGTAAAAAAAGTCATTTGTGGCCCCCTGCCCCGAGGGATTGAACACTAGGAGTTCATCTCCAGATTGTAATGAGATATAGACTCTTGGGTTTTTATATATTAAGATGGGGGATGAAAAGCGTAGTCAATAGAGCGCTCTCCCTACAAGCTGAGAGGCGTGGGATCTAGACAACGTAAAAGCCTATATAAAAATATTGATGGATGGCTTTGGTAAAAAGTTCTACGCTGGCCTGGAGATAAGATGGACACAGCCAATGTCTACCAAGCCGCGAGAAAGTTGAATGGTAACATTAGAACCACCAAAAACCACGAAGTTATGAGACTAATAATTTTTTTTTAAAAGATGGGCAAGATCATTAATTTTCTCAGCAACTAATTTTCACACTGCTAAAATAAATACAAAAGGCATTTAGGGGCCCTTTGGCCAATTCATTGCAAGATGTCAATTTAAAAACCTGCTCATTTTAATTCATTATCAACATTTCTATATTCCGCAAGATCGCTAAAAATTGAATGAGAAAAAAATCTTTAAAATATACGAAGAAAAGATAAAATACAGTAAAGTTTAAGTGCTCTGACCCATTGCATTTTAATATGGGCTATCAAGTTTTTGTATACATATTTTGGTTAAGATTCCTTCATATAAAAAAAATATATATTATGGCCACATTTAAGGACACAGTTGAAAACAGATTTTTAATATTTAAAGTACAGGACATATTTGTCATTTTTTGTCGAGATCATTAATGATAGAATGGGGAATAAAAACTCAAACGTTAAAGAATAAAATGCTTTCAGTGCCCCGGGCCGCGAAGAAATGATTATTAAGAGTTCAATGCCCTATAGTATTTTTATACTTGCTGTAAAATTTTTATATACTTTCTTGATTAAGATCCATCAATTTACACAATAGCTAACTCTTAAACTATTTTATAGCTAATCTAAGCAAAAATCGACTTTATGGGCACCCGGCGCCCCATGTGTAAAAGATAGAAACTATTGATGCCATCCTCCAAGGAGCGTCCTAAACTGACTCCAAAAGTTTCATGACGATCGGATGCATGTTTTATAAAGGACATGCACACACACACACTCACTCTCTCTCTCTCACACACACAGACATACTTTCATTTTTATATACCTAGATAAATAATGACATAAAAGTTTCCCTGGCCAAATTGGTGCAAGATGTAAATTTCGAAACATTTGTTCATTTCAATTTGGATCATATTTAATGTATTATCGATATGTGTCGAGACAATAGCACAGAATGGAGAATAAAATCTTAAACGTTTACGAAAAGAGAATCAGGGCCCCCGGTCCGAAGGGATAAACATTAGAAATTGTATCTAATGTCCTTTAGAATTTAAATATGGGATATTAAGATATTTTACACCAATTTCTGTTATAATTTATCCATTTTCCCCATGTATTAAACGCTTTAAAAAATTTGTATAAATCCTATGTAGGCAAAAAATAAAGTCTTTAACGCTTACGAAAATAAGGGTTTGACCCCTAGCCCCCAATGCATTAATATTAGGAGTTTAAATCTGTATTGTATTTATGTATGGGCTATATTGTATGTATGTATTAAGTTTGGTCAAGATCCATTCATTTTTCATTAGGCTTACGCTTAAACTAATTTGTATATAACTAATTTAAATTGAAAAAAAGTGGGGCGCCCAGCCACCATGAATGTTAATGTTCATATTTCTTTCTCACATAAACCATTCCGTAAGAGCTACTAACACTTTCCTAAAGTTTCATCGTGATCGGATAAATGGTTTAGTCAGCTTAAATAAACAAACATAAATACATACATTGATTTATATATCTATATATATCTATATCTATATATCTCTATCTCTATATATCTCTATATATCTCCTATCTATCTATCTATCTATCGATCTATCTATCTATCTATCTATCTATCTATCTATCTATCTATCTATCTATCTATCTATCTATCTATCTATCTATCTATCTAATCTATCTTTCTAATCTATCTATTATATATAAATATATATATTGTGACAGCTGCCTTGCCATTTCTGCTGTTTTTTTCTTCTTCAATGGAAAGTTTATTGGAGCCCTTGGACCCAAGTAGGTGAAGGTGTCCACAACCTCCAAGTTTTCATTATCAATTTTTATGGTAGGTGGAGGTCGTGTGTCGTGGGCCATGATGTTAGTCTTTTTCAAGCTGATTTTCAGACCAAATTCTTTGCAGGCATTGGCGAAGCTTGACACGAGTTGTCGCAAACCAGTTTATGTGTGTGCTGTTAGTGCCGCATCATCCGCAAATAGTAGCTCACGAATTAGGACATCTGTCGTTTTGGTCTTGGCTCGAAGGCGGGCAATGTTGAAAAAGTCCTCCATCAGCTCTTGTGTGTAACCAGATTCCATCAAATCTATCCTTGAATGCGATTCGAAGCAGTACAGAAAAGACTATCTGAGGGTTATATTAAGTTATCTTTGTGTTGTTTTTCAAAATAAGAATTAATTGCTTTATATATGATTATTAATTTACTCTTGGTTCTTCTATCCTCTAGTGTTTCAATGTTTAATAATTTAATTAATGGGTTCACTCTTGTCAGTATTGAATATTCTCCGGTAATGAATCTGGCAGCTCTTTTGTAACCATGCCATTTTAAAATGTTACAGGGTATGGACTTCTAATTTCTTTTCCTTCAGGGCCGGGGGCCCTAAGTTTCTTAATTCGTATTATTTTAAAATGTTTTCCACATTCAATTATATAACGATCTTGATCCATAATGAAACTAAATTAAAATGAACAGATTTTATAAATAGACAACTTGCACCGAATGGGCCGAGGGGTCCCCAGATGCCTTTTTTTCGTATATTAGTTGTATTAAAACTATTGTGTAATCGTAAGTGACTGAAAAAAGTATTGGATCTTGCCAATCTTTGTACATAAAACTTAAGAGTCTATATTTAATTACTATTGGGCAATGAACTTCTAATGTTCATACCATCAGGGCAAGGGGCCCCGTATAATTTTTAATGCACTTTAATAATTTAATTCCATTTTTAGATTTACACGATATTGAAAAATATAGCTTGAGTCCACGAGAATGCTAATAACAAATTAAATTATCTTTTATTTTTGAGCCAGTTTCGCTTATATATCGTTTTTAAATAAAAAGTTAAGATTTTAAATTATTAATTTATTTATCTGTTCGTTATCGTTTGCTATGATGAAACTTATTTTTTTTCTTTTGCACACTTCCTTGTAGATTTCTGGTATAATTATTTTTAAAACATCACTCATTTGTCTCTTAAGTTTATTCATTATTACTGAGATCGTTGCATAGCACGATGGGTCAGCTAGTGGATTATAAAATAAATACTGAGTTTTTTAGTTATGTTGCTAAAATGTTACTATAGGGAACATTTATTCCTTCTTCATTTGAAAAAAAATATAATCAATTTTTATTATTTAATAGATGAAAATGCCTTAAGTTAACTTAACAATTCGCTATTTTAGAATGTGATAGCTCTACATACGAAGATGGCTGTCAAATGACGTGTAGTCCTAACTGTAAGACATATTGTAATGTCACTCGAGTCTGTCATAGTGTCAGTGGACGTCGTCTAAACGGATGTATGTACGGCTATGAATGAGACAGTTGTTCTAAACGTGAGTTCAGTGTCCCTTTATTTACAAAATATTAATGGATCGGCATATCTCTGATATTGATATTAAAATTTTGATTGACAGTTATAAGTGACGAAGGCAATTTTTATACTTATTTGATATTGTACATGTCGTTTTTAATTAGTGAAGTATAATCTTGGAGAAGTACATAAACTCAAACCAGTAGAGTTTGCAACTTTTATATTTGCTGATTATCCATTTATACTTACCAATTCTATATTTTTAATAGGATACACAAAAATTTAAATATAAATTTACAAATTCATGTAGTCTTCTTAGACTCAATACAACAGGCTGGTGCAATTTAATTTAGAGTCTTTAGAAAAATAGCTCTTTTATTTAAAAAAAAAAAGACAATAGGCACCATCAAGTGCTTTATTATAGAGTATGATATTTATTTTTTTAAAGAAAAAAAATATCTGTATTGTAAGGGGAGTTATATATTTTAGAATAATGAGTAATATCTGGAAAGGACTTGTGATTTTGTTTAATATAGTTTTAATTTCCAAATTAATTTTTCCTCCTAAATCCATGTTTTGATAAGGGATTTACTTTCCCAAAAATTAATAATTAAAATAATCATTAATTTTGTTTTCCTTGATAAAATAGATATAGAAGTTTCCGACAAAATGCTAATGAAATTAATTAAAGCTACTTAATTGATATGAATTATTTTAAATTACAAATATTCTTTTTAACTAGCTGCAAGCATATTGGGAAAAGAAGGAGGTAATGTTTATTTTAATTTTTAAAAAAATTAATAACATGTGACGACCCTTCCCTACTTGCATATTTCCTTCTTTCTCGTTTTCACTATACGTCCATTTGTTTGATATACTGTATTGTTAACCACGTTTTCTTTCTAAGTTTTGAAATATTCTAACAATAAGGAAACTAATATTGTCATACAACAGTAGTGTAAACTCCTTTTTAATGGTCAGATAAACATTTTGTCTTTGGAGTGTGTAAGTCTTCATTAAAAAAATATTATAATAATATTGCATATTCTGACCACAGTCTTAAAGGTCATCAACAATGACTAACATCTTTTACAAAACTTTAATCTCCGACTATGACGGAGCCATGGCCAATGGTGTTGGAATTGGGATTGGGGTCACTTTAGCTGCTGACATCGTTCTTTTCATCATTGCATACTTCTGGAATAAACGACGAAACAATCTCCCAGCAAAACCACGTGATACAGCAGATTGTAGTTATGATCGTGTGGATCCAATCCAACAAAATGAACATCCATATCAAACAGTGGATAAGTCGGGTAAGTCACCAATATAAGAACATTTAAAGAAATACTTAAAAGAAAAGAAACATTTGTCAAACTATATTGTAATTATTCTTTCTTCAACACATCTATTAAATTTAAATACCTGAAGTCAATCCAGGGACTTCGATATGTGTATGACCAGAACATATTTATTAGAGTCCTCTCACGTTGACCCATGTTGTGCTAGTTTGAGGTTTATTTACTATTCCCACTGTAGTCTTGTCTCATATCATTGTTTAATTCAGTAACACTATTTAAAGTCTCTTCTTCGACGGAGCCCCCAATCAGTTTTCTTGGGGTGCAACATTTTTATTTCAAACCGATGCTTTAAGCCGATGATCCATGCTTTACAATTTTGGGATATCATCAACCGTTGTGATTTCTTTCAGTTAACTTTAGCAAGCACGTGTTTTAATAAACATTCCTATTTTTAATACTGTATCAAATGCTTGCTATTTCGCATATTTCATCTTAATTCATTTGATTATTTACTTCCACTTAGCTTAAAAATTAGTATTTAGTAATAAACAGTAAATTTATTGAACCACAGAAAATAGGGCTGTGGAAATTTCCGATTAATTAACATGTACAATGTTACAACTTTTAATCGATTTAAATTAATTTGGTCCCTTAAAATGCTATTAATATTTAAAACGGGAAAAAGGCAGAGTGCAGCAGAAGCCACTAAACATTGCCTTTGTGGATCTTACAAAAGCCTTTGATTTAGTCAGCCGCTACGGGCTTTTTCGAATCCTGGATAAAATCGGCTGTCCCGCACACCTACACGCTTCATCATGAAAATGAAAATATGAAGATATGCTGGGCACAGTGCAGTTAGACAGAGCTACGTCAGAAGCCTTTCCAGTCAGTAACGGAGTAAAAAAAGGTTGTGTACTTGCACCAACACTGTTTGCAATATTCTTCTCTGTATTGCTTCGATATGCGTTAAATGATATCTGTGAAGGAATCTGGTTACACACCAGAGCTGATGGATAAATTTTTCAACACTTCCCGACTCCGAGCCAAAACCAAAACGACAGATGTCCTAATTCGTGAGCTAATCTTTTTAGATGATGTAGCACTGATAGCACACACAGAAACTGGTTTGAAACAACTCGTCTCAAGCTTCTCCAACGCTTGAAAAGAATTTGGTCTGCAAATCATCTTGAAAAAGGCAAGCCTCATGGATCAAGACACAAAGTCTGCTTTTCCATCAACCTCGACAAAGAAAACTTGAAGAAACAGGACAGCTTCACCTACTTGTTGTCTAACGTTTCCAACTAACTGTACATTGAGGACAAAATAAGCAGCAGAATTAGCAAGGCGTGGGACGTGGTGGTCGAGAGGTAGCGCTCTCGACTGTCACACTGATGGTCACGAGTTCGAATCCACACGAAAGTGAGGATTTGTTCTCGGGGCCTGAGGAGTCCCCGAGTCACCCAGCTCCGAATGGGTACCTAACTAGACAATAGTTAGGCGGCTGGGGTAATGCGTGGAACCCCTATAGCCGTGGCCTGTGACCGCTGCATCACTTGCCAACAGATCATCTCTCATGGTCTGTGGACGCAATTATCTTCTGCATAGAAGGAGCGTCTGTATATCTAAGATAAGGCAGCTGCCACAATGGATAAAATAAATATATGGTTCTGGCAAAACAACAACAACAAAAAAAAACAAGCTAACGGAGAAAACCAAGCTGTGCGTCTATTGAGCCTGTGTCATCAGTATGCTGCTATGCGGTAGTGAGACATAGATCACTTATACATCCCATTAGTGCACACTTAATTGCTTCCATTTTAGGTAACTGCGTCTCATCCTTGGCATTAAATGGCAGGATAGAGGGCCTAATAGTGAGGACCTGATGAGTGCCAATATCCAAAGCATATTCTAAATACACAGTGAAATACGCAAAATTGGCTAGAACATATAAAAATAATGAGCCCTGGCTATGAGAGAGGCAAAAACATTAGGAAGCTCAGAATTCTTGTGCAAAAGCTTTATTAAAGGCTGTCACTCAAGGATATTACTGCACAGCCACACGAAGAAATGGAACTCAGACCAACTGTGTTGCACCCTCGTCTTGCAACACATACGAATGACGATGGGGAAAAGTTAATACATGTTTCTAATCTATACTAATATAAAAATATTTTTAAAAAAGTTTTAAAGATACCACGTTTTGTGAACTAAAAAGAAGAAAATAAACTAAAAACGT
>MUZC01002195.1:534291-586899 GCA_002072015.1 Radix auricularia
TTAAGTAGAATTGAGTACTATAATTAATGAAATATTAAATTGTCATGTGAATCAAGTATGCATGCAAAATTTCATCAAAATTGGATGATCAGAAGTGGTTCAAAAAAGGAATTCAATTTTTGCCCCGGAAATCCAGACAAGACGGCAAACTAATAAAAACGTGGTAAAAAAAGGGAAAGCCCTCACTCACTCACTCACTGACTGACTCACTGATTCATCACTAATTCTCCAACATCCCGTGTAGGTAGAATGATGAAACTTTGGGAAATTGTTGGGTACCCTCTGACTACGAAAATTGGCGAAAAAGAATTTTGAAAATCTCACTCATGTTGGGCCAGGGGCCCAAAAACTTTTTTTGCCTACATCACTAATTCTACATTTTCCCGTATAGGTAGAAGCATAAAACTTTGGGAAGTTGTTGGAGACACTCTTACGACAAAAAATGGCTAAAAAGAATTTTGAAATTCAAACTAATGGGGGCCGGGGCCCCAAAACTGTTTTTCTCCTTATATAAGCTATATGCTAATTTAAAATCAATAATTCATCTATTTCCCGTGTAGGTAGAAGCATGAAACTTAAGAAATGTTTTGAGTACATGCTTCCAACGATAATAGGCAAAAGAGAATATCACATTTCCCACTCATGGGGGCTAGGGCCCCGAAAAAGATTTTTCATTAAATTAGCTATATAAACATTGAAAATCACCAATTCTCCTATTTTCCGAGTAGGTAGACTCATCAAATGTTGGGGAGTTAATATATACACTTTTACGATGCTATCAGGTGAAATAAATTTTAAAATTTCTCTTACAGGGTGGATGGGGGCCCAAATTTAAAAACTAAAAATAATTTCATTCACCATGTAGGTGGAGAGCATGAAACTTTAGGAAGTTGCTGACTTTAATATCCCGATGATAATTGGCGAAGGACAATGTTAAATGTCCACTCATAGAGGTAAGGGAGCCCCCCGAAAATGGGGTCCCATAAAAAATTTTCTCCCCTTATATGAGCTATTTAGAAATTGCAAATCAATAATTCTCCTATTTCCCGTATAGTTTGAAGCATGAAACTTTGTAAATTTTTTGAGTACATGTTTCCGATGATAATTGGCAAAAGAGAATGTTAAATTTCCCACTAATGGGGGCCGGGGCCCCCAAAACATTTTTTTCTTTATAAGAGCTAAACAAAAATATAAAATCACTAATTCTCCTATTTCCCATGTAGGTAGAAGCATGAAACTTTTGAAATTTTATGAGCACAAGCTCCCCACAATTGGCAAAAAGAATGTTAGAATTCCCTCTAATTCGGTACCGGGGGCCCAATTATATTTTTTCTTATATTAAAAAACAACAACTTATCACTAATTCTCCAATTTTCCGTGTAGGTAGGAGCATGAAACTTTGGGTAGTTGCTAAGTACCCTCTCAGGACAAATGTTGGTGTAAAAGAATTTTGAAATACACACTCATGGGGGCAGGGACCCCAAAAACGTATTTTTCTCTTATATGAGATTTATAATAATTGAAAATCACTGTATCTCTTATTTTTCGAGTAGGTAGACTCATGAAACATTGGGGAATCGATAATTACACTTTCACGATGGTAGCAGATGAAAACATATTTTAAAATATCTCTTACTGGGGGCCGAGGGGCCAAATGTAGTTTCTTTTCTAATATAAACTATATATAAACTACTCATAACTAATTCCCCCATTCTCCATTTAGGTAGAAGCATAAAACTTTGGGAAGTTGTTGAGTACAATCTCCAGATGAAAGTTGGCGAAAGAGAATGATACATTTCCACTCACAGGGGGCCGGGGGCCCAAATATAATTTTTTCTTATATTAAAAACCGACTCATCACAAATTACACAATTCATCGTGTAGGTTAATTAAAAACTTTAGCAAGTTGTTGGGTACCCTCAAAACGACGAAAATTGGCGTAAAATAATTTTTAAATGCACGGTCATGAGGGCCTGGGCCCAAAAAATCGTGTTTTTTCCTTATACGTACTATAAAAATTTGAAAATCAATAATTCTCATATTTTCCAAATAGGCAAAGGCATGAAACTTTGGGNAGGTGAACAATTATTTAAAACATTCTTTACTGTGGGCTGGGAGGCAAAAATGTAGATTTTCCCTAATATTAACTATATAAAAATTAAAAATCCCTAATTCTCCCATTCCCTATGTAGGTAGAAGCATAAAACTTTAGGAAGTTTTTGGGTACCCTTTTGCGACAAAAAATTAGCGTAATATAATTTTAAAATTCACGCTCTTTGGGACCGGGACCTCAAAAACGTGTTTTTTCCAAATATGTGCTATATACAAATTGAAAAGCACTATTTTTCTTATTTACGAAATGAGTAACGCATAAAACGTTGGGGATTTTTAAAATACACTTCCACGATGGCAGCAGGTGAACTAATATTTAAATTATTTATTGGTGGGCGCTGGGGGGCAAAAATATAGTTTTTTTATGCATTCACTAACTTATAACTAATACTCAATCTTCCCGCAGCAAAGCGCGGGCAAATTGCCTTAATTTATATTTTTGTTACTTAAATACTTTCCCCTCAAATTATTATTATTTATTTATAAGTGCATTCGTAAACAAAAAGGTTTTTCTTTCTTTTTTTCTTACATAAAGGGACGACTTTGCTGTGTTACGTCACAAAATTAGGAAGCGAACGAATCTCTGTGACCTAACTAGTGGCCTAGCTAGAACTTCCCCCCCCCCGGGGTGGTCTCCAATTTTCCGCCTTTTTTAGAGGCCATCCGGGAAGTTGGGGGGGGGGGATATTAACTAACACATTTGTGACGAGGTGGAGTGTGACGTCAAAAACGCGGAACTGTAAATAAAGGTTCCACTTTAATATATGATTAATGACACTTTTTAAATGACGTTTTACATGGCTTCACACGTGTTACGATATTATAGTGCAGCCTGACACTAAAAACATAATAACATGACAAATTATTGATTTGAAACATGTTCATTTCAAGGGAAGTACCAAAAACAGGCAATTAACATTTTTTTTTAAAAAAAGTAGTTCAATATAATGTCGAATTAAAATTTTGTTATTATTATTTAAATAAACATAATGTTTATTTTTTTAATATCATTTTCCTTATAAAAAGAGCTTATTTTAAAGTTTACACTTTAAAAATCTTTTTTTTTTCAATGGAAAAGTGTGTTCGTAAAAAAGCAAACTATTATTAACAATTAATAATTTAACATTTATTAATAAATTGAAAACATTGTGTCACACATTTTATTATATTTTAATCGCTATTTTATCGATTTAAATAATGTTAATCGATAATTTTTTACTTATTAATCGAGAAATTATTCGTTAATTTCCGTATCCATTTTATTACGCACCACAACACTCTATCTCAAAAAAAAAATTAACATGATATAAAGAGTTAAATAAAATAATGTTACAATTCAACAATTCAATTACTGTCCATTCGATCGATTTGAATTTTCGATACATCATTTTTATCATTGGCATGAGTCTGCCTGCAAAATTTCAGCTCGCTAGCTTACGAGAAACTGGTTAAAAATCGATCAAACATTTTTCGGCAAGGTCGCACGGTCAGTCGGTCGCCCGCCCGGCTCAGACACCACAAGTTAATATAAAGGATTTAAATATAAAAAAGTTTCATTGAATCAAGAAGTATTTCAGCATCTTATCTCGCTTTAGTACGTTTTACTAGTTACTTCTTCAGTTGTCAATTTAATTATTAATGCCTATTTTGATGTTAATTAACGGATAAATTTGAATATTTTCATATTCTTGTCATAATTCAAATTATATGCAACATTAATTTCATTGGATAGGCTTAACATTTTAATGAATAACCGTATTTTAATTTGTGCTTCTTTAACTTTAACGCATTAAAAACGAAATAAATTTAATTTCAATAGATCCATTTCCTTTAAAAAACTTTTATGAAAATTGAAACAGTAACATATATTACTACTTGCAAGTTAAACACACTATTTGAACCACCATGCCATATAGGTACTTGTTAGGTATCATTCTGTGCATGTGGAAATTACATCAAACACTGCCGTGGCGATATTAATAGCACATATTATTCGGTTCAGCGGTGACGTGTTATGGTGTGTAGTTTTCATATAAAAGCGTCTTCTGTGACGCATGCCGATTGACTTTCCAAACAAATCGATACCTTTTTTGAGCGATCTGAAATTTTTTACGAGTTGCGTTGGTTATAACAACGAATATGTAATCAAACAAATGTTGTGCAACCTGTTCATTAATACTTGAAATTATGAATTTTTTTTTAAAAATCTTTGTGCGGTTGTCGGAAATGGCTTTACTTTCAACTGCCCACAAATTTTGCCCTCAAAATGTGTGCCGACCGGGGCGGACCGCTCCCACCGCCCCCTTCTAGATACAGTACTGGACTTAACCAATTTCGCAAAATAATTAATCACAATTTAATGAGATCTTTATATGCGTTATAATAATATATTTAATCGAAATTTATCAATTCATTTTTTCACAGATTAATCAAACAAACTCTTAAAAATCAGAACTCATTTTAAAATAAAATAGAAATCTATGTTAAAATTTAGGTATAGAGATATTTGTAAACAAATTACTTTATTCCAGGTGATGGCTATGATGTTATTGAAGACGTCGTGTTATTTAACAAGAACAACAACTCGGTTGTAACAGATTCCGGCAAATCAAGTTATACAAATGTACTTCACAAAGTGTTAAAGTGACATATTTCATAAAAGATCATTTAAGTTTGAACATTAGCCTAAACCATAAATACATTGCAGCCCTGAGTATTTAACACCCTGTGTTTTTCGACATCCAATTTCGACATTTAGAACGTTTAAATAAGAGAGATGATGCAAGCAAAATGATATAATATTCGATTAATTTTGAAATACAAGGTGTGTTTCTAAATCTGCTTAATTTTAATTTAACGAAAGGTCGTAGCGATTTTTTGCTTAGATAGTGATACTCGCCTTCAAATCTTTAAAAAACAAAAATTGTGTCCCGTGTTACCAAAAATGTATGGCATCTGTCCGTCTACTAAAGACGATAGATTTATCTTTATTATGTGCAGCTCTTTGTGTGGCTGATAAGACCAATCCTTAAGTGGCAGTCTCTGCTGAATGTAGTGTGACCAAAAGTGTAGTGATATGTATTCAAATTGCTATTAAGGATATAATTCAACTCATTAGATTGTTAAAACTGTATATATTCACTATAAAATTATGAAAGTGAAGTAATTATAAAAATAGAATCAACGTTGTCTTCAAATATATTTTATACTTTGATCTGACTATAAAGTCTTTAAAAAAGTTATTTATCTTATTAAAAACTTAGATGAACCACACAAAGCGGGACACTAATTGAATTATGTTTTCCCACTCATAAACTGCTAACCGTTATCAAGAAGAAAGCAAACAATATGATTTCCATCAGATCTAATTCGTTTCAAAAAAAAAATTGCTTAAACAAGTTTATATACTTCAGAACTAAGGGAATAAAAATAAAAACCTGCTTATAATCATTTGTAATTTTAAGCTGATAATGTATGTATGAGACGCGTTGTTGTGTTTACATTGTATGAGCTTGCGAGGACTTGAACTGAGTATGAAACATGATTTGTGCTGTGAACTATAATTGTGTGTGTCATAAACTGAGAGGATGGCTGGCTAAAAATGTTGGGTTCAAGGTGTAATAGGGTATTGATGAAAGGCGTTGTTACTCATGGAGATAATTTTTTTTTCTGGACTCGCAATTCCTTCTACATGGTATCAGGAGAACTAACACAATTAATTCTACATGGTGTCAAAAGTGTACTGACTCAATTATTATACAATGTACTTTCTGGAAAAAAAAATTGTAAATACGTTTGCCAATTAAATGTAAGTGCGCGTAAAGTTAATCAGTAAACATCTCTCCGACCGATAAAATTTGTGTGGACATATGTTACTTCCATGTAAACAGCTAACATAATAAAGTATATTTGTATAATTATAAAGAACGTGTACCAATAAATCATCTTAGCATCTATAATTAAATATTCTAATATGAAAAGACTGCATTGTGAGGTGTAACTAGAATTTGATTACTTTTTTATCATGATTTTGGTGCATACAAAATTTACACATGAACTCTTCGTAAAAAATACTTCATAACATGCAGAAGGAACATTCAAGAATGTATAAGAAACAACGTTTGACCTTTAATGAGATAGAAAAAGGACCAAATCAAAATAATTTAGAATGAGGATTTAATTGACATCACACTTTGTCTAATACCTCATCATTGGACATTTATAAATGAAAGCGCATAAACAATCATTATCGTCTTTTAATGATCGCTCTCTACACAAGAAAACATCGTATTGTGAAGAAATGACGCTACCAACTGTAACCCGGCATCCATCACCTGCGTCGTCTTCAATCTGTTCCAGCACATATTTATAACAGCAGCCTTTAAATCGCTTTGAAAGTGGAACTAGACACTGTGTAAGATAGGCTTTCGAGCAAAAATAACATGTGGGGCCAAGGTCCACGAATTTGTAGAAGACTCGTCAACCTGCCGCGAGAAAACCTAGCAGTTTTGATTGTTACAGGATTGTGTAAACTACTTGTATACAAATACAGAGATGGGTGATCATTAAAAAATTTTTTTTTAAAGATTTTTTATGTCATCAACTACCGATGTCAGGCAGAACAGGTAGATATCATATGTCCAAGTTAAGTCCATGCATACATCAATGAACTGAAATTCTATGCAAAAAGTCTTGTTGACAAAATGACTGTGTATGGGATGATTGGCAAAAGTTCAGTCGAGTATCAGCTGTGATCATAAATTTTATTGGATAGCTATGTCAAAAGATAGCAGGTAGCTTGGATGTGAAATTTTATCTATCTTGTTGCTAGACACTTTTGACCTCTGCAGACCATTACATGAATAAATAATTTAGTTTTAAGCATACTTAAATTTTCTCTAAAATATGCTAAACATATTTTAATTCTAGGAAATCTATGAACGATTTTATAAATTCTACTTTTTTGATTATCAGACTATATATATATAGCAAAATTTGATTGGCTTGATGAATATTACAAATACATCCAATACATGGCATCAACTATTAGGAAACTTTTTTTTAATGTGTATTTTAAATATTTGACACATAAATTTTGGCGAAATTAATCTCCTCAATCTGCAACGAAATCATTTTGAGATGACAATTAAAAATTATTAAATTGTTTATTCGTATACCTTTCACACGATGTAGTATATGTAAATATTCCTTAAAGAGTATTTACACAAATATTGTACTCTCTGGTGCAGCAAAAGCAGTATAACCACCATTATGTTCACAATAAGTACAGTAACAGCTCAAACCTGCCAAGTTGTACAGTAACAACTCTAACCTGCCAAGTTGTACAGTAACAGCTCTAACCTGCCAAGTTGTACAATAAAAGCTCTAACCTGCCAAGTTGTACAGTAACAGCTCTAGCCTGCCAAATTGTACAGTAACAGCTATAACCTGCAAAGTACAGTCAGTGTTTGACAAGCAAGCTCCCAATATGAACAGTTAATGGGATAACTCGTGATAATTGAGTTAAATCGCTCTTGAAAAAAAATACTAGTAACAATTATGCCTTTGAAAGAATTTATTTCTAATTGATTTAAAAGTCAGGACCTATTCGATCGAAAGTAACAGAGGTAATGAGAATAAATACATGTATATTGTTTAAAGCTTGAAAAAATGAATATGGTAAGTACTAAATACATATTCTATTTACTGAATATAATCTGCCATCTTAGATACATCCTGAGTGTTGATTGGTTCCTTAATGAAATCTGAATGTTTGAAGTTCATTTTTAAGGAATTAACTTACAACCTCACCTATCTGCATACAAAACGAATAAAGAAATAAATACTTTTATTTGTTTTATTCAAGAAAAGTTTTTAAGTAGTAAAATTATACGTGTATGCATTCGAAAATACAAATATAATAAATAATAAACAACATTTCTTAAAAAGGACCACTAATAATGTTTAAATTTCAAAATCACATTTGTGCCTTCAATTTGTACAATCTAGATGATTCATATAATTTTTACGTATTGCCCACTTTTAAATTCGTATTAAATTTGTCATATGCTGTAGCTTAATTAATGTGTATTAATTAATACGATATAATGTCCCTAATATTTCGATTGATGGATATGTCACAAAGGATGAAAAAAATTACAATTAAGTCTTATATTCCTAACTAATCTATTATGGGCGCTCCTTCAATACAGAAGATTATTGCGCCCTACGTTTATCTGTGTTTTGTGTTTAGTTATGCATTCTTATTAGAGTTTTAAATGTTAATAAAGTGTTGGCTTTCCTGGTTTCTTCAGGCAACCCATACCATGTCCGAATTCCGGACGTGAAGAAAGTAAACTTGTATGGGTTTGTTCTTGCAAACGGAATATGAAAGGTGTTTTTATTCTTATGTCTATCTGAGGTTTTTATCAAGTTACCTTTGTGTTGTATTTCTAAATTAGAATAAATTTATTTATGTATAATTACTATTTAACTAAAGTTCTTCTAGGATTTCAGGGTTTAATGATTTATCTAATGGTGTTATTCTTGTCAGTTTTGAATATTCTCCAGTAATGAATCTGGCAGCTTAAAATTTTTTTTTCTTGTTTATCAATATCTTCTTTGGTGGATGGGTCCCATACAGAAGATGCATATTCTACTAAAGTTCTTACCAAAGTGAGGTAGCATTTTAGTTTTAGATCTCTATTACATTTGCAAAAGTTCCCTTTATTAAAGCCTAAGGTTTTGTTTGATTTTAATTGTACAATTTTGCTATCTTGTTTAATTTTTAATTGTTCTGTAGAATATACAATTATCACAAAATAACCAAACTTTTGTTCCTGTTAGCTAAGTTATTAAGTAAAATAAGGCTGGAGGAAACGATGCCAAAAATAGCCGAAAAGTTTAATACATCAATCCACAACTATCCAGTTAGATGCATAACTCCATTCTCTAACGTGACACGATGTCTACACTGTTACCACCACGTCTATGTCGTTATTATAACATATTCACATACACGTCACAAGTTCCCAACACCAAGTCTTGAACAACCACAAGTGAAGTTCACTAAACCATGAACCTCTAAGGGTGCATCAAGGTGTCCCATTATGCATACTTCTTCACATTCCAGACATGGAACACACCGTCATATATGTTATGGGTATTATTAGTAAGCATACTCGCTTGAATAATGGTGTGAAACTAGATGCAGAGGTATATGTTTATAAATCGAAGACGGATCTTGACAAATTTAATGTCTAAAGGAATAATATAATATTAGTTTTAATTTCCTTTTTGTGTTTCGTAGAGGAAAAGTGAGTTAGAAGATAGCGAGAGAGAGACAGAGACAAAGACAGAGAGAGGAGATAGAGACACAGAGAGAGACAGAGAGAGAGAGAGACAGAGAGAGGGAGAGAGATAGAGAGAGAGAGAGACAGAGAGAGGAAGAGAGATATAGAGAGAGAGACAGAGAGAGTGATAAGGATGGAGAGAAAGGGATTTATTTGGGAGGAAAAGAGGTAAAATTGTATTCATACATAAAAAAATTAAATTTTCTAGTATTTCTCGTACGTTCTCTGTTCTACTACAATATGTTTAAAGAGCTCCAATCATAAAAACTTACTTTAAATGAGGTAATTACATCTTCCTTAATGTTTCTACGTTCTCTTCATGTCTTGATAAGACTATTATTAAATAACTTGAGTGGAATGGAATCGAAAAAGATAACACCTAGAAGTTTCTTCCTGGGTCAACATTAAAAATTGTAGAAAGGTCTGTGAAAACGAACAGCTCACTAAATTAATCCATGCCGATGTATCCATATAGTTAAGAAAGTTATTGAATAGGGTATAAATTACCACACAAAAAAAAACACCAAAAAAAAAAAATCTCTATTGGAAAAGTTAAAAATAATCACTTTTAAGCAATTTTTTGTCCATTTGAATCTAACTTTAGACTATATAAAATAACAAAAACATAAATATAGAACTATCAAACATGAAAATAAATGCTACGTATTCCTATTCAACATATTTTTTTTTTTTTTAAATTGGTTTGAGATAATATGTGTTCTTGAGACCAGGAAGTAAATCGTAAAGTTTCCGTAAAAAGGTTAAAGATGGCCTGAGACAGTACATTGGGAATATCTTGTCACTATGAAAAGTTCTGCCAGCATGGAAGAGGTTATTTTGTAATAGGAAGGCCTCGAAGTTTCTTCATTTCATGTACTTCACAAGTGTTATATTTACCTTCCCACAATCTTACTTTTATTGTGACTTAATGCAAAACACCTTCAAACTGTTATTGCTTTGCCGCCAAACATGTAAGTTTTTTTTTGGGTTGATTTGAATACATTTTCTCTATAGTTCTGCTCTCAATGAATAGGATATCGTCTTGTCAGACCAAAACTGAAATGTGTACCAGAAAAAGACCAAATAAAATAAATCTTAGTGACCATGCACATTTTTTAAAAGATAAGTATGTTGAAATAACATTTTGAAATTTAAATATATGTAGATGTATGTAAATAAAAGTATGTCTGTGTATGTGTCTTTATAGCTGACTAAACAATTCCTCCGATCGTTAAAATGTTTGAGACTATTGAGTAACACTGATGTGGCGAAGGGGGCCAATAATGTAAATTTTTTTGCTAATATGAGCTATATAACAATTAGTTTAAGCGCTAGCTACTGGGAAATTGATGGAACTTAACCAAACTTTGTATATACGGATAAACGAGCGAAAACTCGAGGAGGTCCCTACCTTTAAATATCTAGGGACTATAATATCAGATGAAGGCTCAAAGCCAGAAATTCTTACCAGATTGGCCCAAACAACTGCAGTATTAAGCAAACTTAAACACGTCTGGAAAAGCAAGGAGCTCTCCCTGAGATCAAAGATTCGACTAATGCGCTCTTTGGCGATGTCACTCTTCCTGTATGGTTGTGAGGTTTGGATGCTCACCGCAGACCAACAAAGAAGAACTAATGCGCTAGAGATGAGATTTTTCGAAAGATACTAAACATCTCCTACATGTCGCACATCACGAACGAAGAGTTCCGCGATAAAATAAGGGCTGTCATTGGCCCTTACGAGGAAATTACGATGGTACGGACACGTGACAAGATCTGGAGGTCTCTCAAAGACGATATTGCAAGGCACAATCCAGGGAAGAAGAAAAAGAGGCAGACCAAGGAAGAGTTGGGAGGACAATACCAAAGAGTGGACCGGCCTGTCATTTAGCGATTCCCAGAAGACAGCTCAGAACCGTGACACTTGGCATGAGATAGTGTGCAGCTCAAAATGGTGCCCCAACGACCCAGCGCCGGGTTAAGGGAAGTTCAGTTCAGTATATAAAAACTTGATAGCCAATATTAAAATACTATAGGGCACTTAACTCGTAATGACCACTCCTTCGGTGCTGGGGCCATAAATGACTTTTTCTTAAGCGTTAAAGAATGTATTCCCCAATTCAATTATTGAAGACTTTGACAAATAATGATAAATGTATCCATTAATATCTATATTTAAATGAACGGTTATAAACTTTCTATCTTGCCCTGAATGGGCCCTGGGGCTCTTAATGTCGTTTGTTTGCTTTTATGAGTAACATTAAATTAGTTTATGATTGATCTAGTGAGTAAATGAATGGATCATAACCAAACTTTGTATACACAAATTTGGTAGCCTATATTTAAAAACTTAAGGGCACTGAACTTCTAATGTTAATTTCTTCGGGGCGAGGAGCCCTAATATTTTTTCTTATTTGTTTATAATATTTTCCCCATTCACTTTTTAAAGATCTTCAGAGATATATCCATGAAGAAAATGAATTAAAATGAACATGTCTTTAAAATTGACTTTTTGGACAGAATGGGCATGTGGTCTCTTAATGTCATTTTCTCCATATGTTAGCCATATAAACATTAGTTTAAGCGTTTAAAAAGGAGAAAATAACTGGATACTGATCAACTTAGTTTATAAAAACTTAAGAGTCTTTAATAAATTACTATATGGCACTGAACTCTTACTGTCCATTCCCTTGGAGCTAGGCGCCCCAAATGTCTTTTGTTACTGAACGTTAATAATTGTATTCCCCATTCAAGTTGCACGATATTAAGAAATATAGCTTAATTACTATGGCAATATTTTTTTTAAAAATAATTATCACTCATTTTGGGGCTGGGGCCCTTTAAATAGTTTCTTCTTTTGTAAGCTTTTTAATTATTACTTTATTTATCCGTTTGCAATAAAATTTGGAATTTTTTTTTGAACACTGCCTTGAAGGTTTCTGGCATATTTATTAAAAACATACAACATATTGGTTTCTTTAAATTTATTCATTTTTACTGATATCGTTGCAATGCACGACGGGTCTGCTTGTATCAAACAAAATATTAGCTTTAAAAAAAATGATTTTCCTTGCTAAAAGCGACATTTGTTTTTTCGTTGCTTTATTTTGTAAAATTAATTTACTTATTTTTATTTTCGAGTCATTTTATTTATTTTGTGTTTAATTCTTTTAATTTATTAATTTATGCCCTCATCAGGCGAGCCTTCAATGACATCGTAGATAAGAGAAACAAGTGACAAGATCATAATTTAATCAATAAATACAACTTGATATTTTAAAAAAAAATGTTTGCTTACTGTGTTTTTATTCTACCAATTGTATTCAAGAACTCTTTGTGTAAGTACTTAAGTATAATTCATGACATTCATTAAGATACTATGTCCAATATAACTTTATTGGTTTTAAATAATAATGACTTGCATTAGCATGAAATAACGCATAAACATATTTAATTTTAAGTCAGTTAATTATATTCAGGGAAATCATAAGCTAATAATGTTGATGTGCAGTTATTTAAAACTTTGATAACTGGCATTACATTAACTTAGTGCACAATTTCTTTTATTGAAAAGCCTGTACCAGCAGCACAGACCGTTTTAATCACAAATGGTTTGGTTCTGACTGCCAGTACAAATGTCACTGTAAGAACGATGTGGCTTGTAATGTAACCAATGGTGACTGTCCTAATGGATGTGATATTGGATGGTTCGGTCCAGCTTGTCAGTACGGTAGGACAATTAATTTTATAACGCGTTATTTTAGTTAAAAGAAATTTTAGGCAACATAAATCATGGGAATGATGTAAAGTTTAGCCCATACAATAAAAATTTTAGCAAAAAAAAAAAAAAAATGATGTCGGTGTGTCAAAAAACAATTCGCTGCACGTTTTAAAAATTTCATGTTTTAAAACTCTTCTACTGTGATTAAAAAATAAATTCTTTTTCAGCTGACATAGCAAAAAATGCAACATTAACTGTTAACAGTAAGACTTCACAAGTAGTGAACTACATTACTGACGGTGATGACACGACGTGTGCTAGACTTACAGAAACAATCATGTCACTTGAGTTGACCTGGAGTTTTAGATTTTACTTCACTTGGCTGAGGATTGTTGTAGGAAATGGCGATGGTAAATACCTAATTTATTGTAACAGAACTTCTGTTAACCTCACTAATATAATTTCATTACATTGTACTTGAAGTGAATCTTACATATCGTTTCTTTAAAAAATAAAACAACGCGTGGCTTTTTAAAAAAAAAACAAACAACAAATCCTTATATTTCTAGGATTACACAAAGACAGCTTCTCTATCAAGTTTCCAGATGACGTCATAAATCAATATCAGGAATGTGTTTACTTTGTTGACAACAAAAATATGGATATTTACTGTAACGTTTCCAGAACTACAGACACATTTTTTCTCAACGGATCTGCATTGCCAAATCTGTGTTCAATTTATGTGAGCCAGGGTAAATAACATATTTTTAATAAAAATGAATACAAAATATACATATTTTTGAAACAGTACATTACAAAGTCATTGATATATAATTCTTCTTGCTATATTTGAGTATTTTTTCTTAGTGCAAGTATATATTTATTGCTTTTGAATTGCTGATGCTATTTTTTGGTAAGCATATCTTATAATTTTAATAAAACACAGTGTTATAGATAGATTACTACTTTTATTCTTGTTATCACTACATTTTCAGCGCATCCGGGCAGAATAGTGACTGTCAAAACAGCGACCGTCATAATAGCGACTTCAAAATAGCGACTGCATCAAAACAGCGATTGTCAGAACAGCGACCGTCATAATAGCGACTGCATCATAACAGCGACTGTATCAAAATAGTGACTTTTTTCTTTTGCTTGTGGTATTGCTTGAAAAATGTACTGTACCTAGCCTACAATGGAGTTATAAAATCAAGAAAAGGATGACATGATAAGCCATTTAGGATTTTTGTAGAGAAGGGACAATACAAATTTAAATACAATCAACTTGAGGTGTGTTTAAATAAATGTTGATGTTTCAGAGAGTGTATATACATTTTCGGGACGCATTTAAAAAAACTTCTATTACTTCAGTCAAATATATTTGCAGTAGAATCGATAGAGATAGCTATCATAGATGCAATCAATTAATTGAAAGGGGGATTGCGGTGGTAGGAGCAGAGGTGGCATGGGGATGCTTTTTTAAGCTAGAGACAGTTCGACAACAGGGCATTTTGATCCTTGGATGTTTCGACCCTCGTTTTTACACTCGTAAAATTGTTTTTTTTTTCCTTCTAATTAAATTTAAAAAAAAATTATTATCTACTAAAATAAAAAACGTAGTTAGTATGATATGAATGTTTATTCAATTAATATATTTAGTATTATCTCCTTTAAATGCGCTGTGAGCCCGGCTCCTTGCTGGAATACAGCGCTATATAAATTATCATTTTATTATTATTATTATTATGAAATAGTTATTTTTAATGTTTTATTTACCACTAAAAAGTAGGCTACATATACACTGAAAACAAATTTAGAACCACTGAGTTAGGTGAACAGTTGGACAAGAATAGCCTTGCGGTGAAGTCGCAATAATGACGGTCGATGTTTTGATAGTCGCTATTTTGAACCCGTGCCCCTTTTCAGTTATATTAAATTTCACATTTATTTAATATAATTTAGGTAAATTAAACTTCTGCGGTGCGAGAGCGGACACTTGAGTCTCACACAGATACAGTTTTTTTTTCCAGGTCGAAATGTTGCACTAAAACAGCCTTCAAGTCAATCAACAGCACTATATAATAATGTGGAGTTTGCCTCTAGTAAAGCTGTAGATGGAAACCCCAACTGGAGTGAATTATCTTGTTCTTCTACTAGCGAGGCTTCAGATCCCGCTGCAATGTGGACACTTGTATTAAATCACAGCGTAACAGTACTGGCTTATACAATCCACAACAGAGTTGGATGTAAGTGTGAAATACTGTAACTATCTTTATCATTTTATATAATGGATTCTATATTATATTAAAACTATAGACATTGTACTGCACTATGACTTCTTTCCTTACAAAAGCATTTAGCAAATTATTAAAAATTAGGGCTGTAACGATTCATTTATATTTAATTGTTAACTTTTGAAAAACTAATGATTAATTAATTATTAATTTCGATAAAAGCCAAAAATTAAAATTTGTGATGTCATAAGTAGCAGTTATAAAAGGTTCTTGTTAAAATATAAATAACACTTGACTGTCTCCTTTATATGTCATTTTTTAACCATTATTTGGTTCAAGTGATCCTACATGTGGAAGAAAATCAGCAGTCCCGAGCCTGCGCTCTTCATGGGGCTTCCCGGAAAACCCCCTCAGCCCTCTGGCCCCCTAAGGGACGTAAAGACTGAGAAGCCCCCCCCCCCGGAGCGGTCGCTGCTACAAGCGGCCGCCTGGGCGTCCAGGGCACTGGGCCGAAAACGCCTCCCACTAAAGTGTGCCTCCCGAGGGAGGTGTGGAATTTCCCTACTGTGACTCGCTATCAACATAGTATCACTTTGGCGCCACCACGGCAAAGCTTACGAGTCTATATAGTTCAGATCGCCGCAAAGCGTGGGGATCATCACTGACCTAACTAGGGTTTAAACCCCACCGGAAGTTTTCCTCAGAGCTGGCGACCAAAAGCGTTTCCTAGCGGTACCTTTTGCTATTCCGTACTGGCGCTCCTGGCCCTAAACCGGCACCGCTCAACAGCGTTGCTAATTAAATGAGGGGGACGAAACGGTCGCTTCGGAGTAACCCGACCCTCAACGGGTACTTTGGTTTTCATCATCGGCATTGCATCTAAATGCTTTGCCTAAGATCCGTACAGCGACTGTAATCATATATGACTAGCACCTAGCGCCTAACAACGGTCTTCGGCTGTCCAAGCCAGGGGTTTGTTGGTTTCAGGTTGTGGTCTGCTCCACGACCTTACTCGTCTGGCGAACCACGTAGAGGTCACCCCTTCTCTTCAGTTCAAGTGATGAGCGGATCTATTTGACAGTAAAACCAGCCAAGCTGAACAATCATCGCATGGAAATGAGGTAACTGGTATGCACAAAGTCGGTCTTGGCAAAGAAGGACATTTTTGTAAATTTATGTTCATTAAGTCTCCACTCTTGTAGATAGTTAATGGATTCAAGAACCTTAATCCCTATTGTGTAACGCACTAATTCATCAGAAGAACTGTCGTCCTTTTTGTGTCTCTAAGTCAGATTCTATTAACGCCATTAGCTGAATATGATAATCATTTGGTTTGATAAATAGCCGAAGTGTTAAAATGGTAGGCAAACTTTATCAACATTTTAAACATTGCCGTCTTTCAATAGTTTAAAAACAAAATGTTTATGTAATAGTCAGGAAATTTATTATTTATCGACTGCAATTACTATTATTACATTTTTACTATTTGATTTCCAATAATTTGTAAGTGATGGGTCGATTAATCATTTCACAACATAATTTAATCATTAATTTTTACGATTAATCGAGAAATTTATCGTTAATTTCCGCAGCCCTATTAAAAACATAATACGAATTTTTAATTTTTTATCAATTTTTATAAATATTCAGTTCTTACTTTATCTTTGAAGAACATCAACTATCACGCACAATAGACATGCAAATGGTTTTTTTTTTCGATATGTAAATGCTTATGCTAGCCTGTTACGCGGTGCGTATGATATGAACGCACTTTTAGTTATGATGTAACGTTAGATTAAGAAATGTGATGCGTGCTTGTAAAAGGGACGTAGTGAGAGTTAGGAGTTGATAGAGAGTTGAACTATTGATGTTGTGAGTGGGAGCAGGTTTTTAAGAATTATATGATATTAAACTTATAGAATGTTCTGAAGGTGTTTAGCTTTGTAGATTGTTAGCATGTCCTGTTGGTCATACAATTACCAGATCACAGAACATGACATCATTATAATGCTATTTTTTTGTAATTTTCTTTTGTGTATTTTCTGAAACTGTCTTATGATATATAAAAATATTCAATCAAAGTTACTGCACCTCTTACCATACAGATGGAAGTGACGCTTATTGTTGCCTCGTCAGATTGCAAGGATTTATCCTGACAACATTTGACCAAAAGAATCAACGAGTCCAAAACTACACAGATTCTCTGACGTCACCACTAGAAGTGTACTACGTCTTACCAACTGATCCATTGGCTACAATTTCCATAGTTCAAATAGAAGCAATTTATTTTGACAATAATTTGTTTCAAACTAAAGTACTTACTTTATGTGAAGTGGAAATTTTCGGTGGTATGTTTATACTTTTTGTTTCGATGCAGCTGTTGCGATGTATGTAGCTAAATGACATTTGAATCGCTAGTGTTTTACTTGACATACAATGTATTGTTGCAATGTTCTTGACACCTAAATCATCATCATCGTGAGTCCCGTAACAGTTTCGGTCGTCGGGATAGCGCATGGACACATCAACATACACTGATCTCCAAATTGCTTATCTTGAGCGGTGGCCAGTCATTCATTTAATCCCATTGCTTTCCATTCCTTTATGTTGTTAAGCCAGCATTTCCGCGATTGACCTCTTCGTCGCTTCGTTCTATAGTACCTTGAATGATACTTTTTGTTCTAAAAAAGAGATCTGGAGAATTTTCCTTATGCATTGTTTGAGTTTTGTTGGAAGGCAAATTTTTCGCTTTTCCATATTTTGGTTAGCTTTTTCATTGCTGCCATTGCCGACCAAATGCTAGCTTGAATCATAGCATCACAGGTACAATACAGACATATACGGTTATAATGGCGTTTGGATATTTAAATGTATGATTTTCCTCCAGTTTTTGTTGGTTCAATACGATATTTGCCATACTGGTATCTGAGGTATTAACCAATATCTTGCTTTTCTCTGAGCTAATTTTCATTCAATATTCACATGATCTGTCTGCAAGTTCTTCCGTTATCTGCTGCATATTTTGCTCCTTATTTTGATTGTTTTGATCGTGTAAGGAAAATCCACATCTAGAGCAGTATTTAAACAATTTTAGCATCTGATGCTATTTGGATATCAATTACTCACGAGCCCATAAGAAATATTAAACCGTATTTGGATAACATGCATCATACGACAACCTTGTAATGAATCATGCGCTGCATTTCAGTTAGTAAAAGATGTTTGAAACTTGTGACTTAAGTACTTTTAGCATTAAGCTCTTCAATTAGTTTTAAACTATTTTCGAATAGCATGAAATTTAAAGATAAATACATGCTATTTTATTTATTCTTCTTATTTTAAGTAAGTTAGCCCATCAAAGTCCTCTTGTTATTAATATTTAAGAATTTATAAAACAATATAGTGTAATCGATTTTCATACTTTGCACGTTTGTATAATAGTTGCTTATGCGTGTTTTGTAACAGTATTTTATTTCTATTTAAGTTTAAAGATCATTTAGAAGAAAATATTTTTTGAAAAGTTATATTATTGTTGATTTAAATTAACTACTAAAATATTTAGTAAACATCTCTGTTTTTTAAATCATCAGGTCAAATTTGTTTAACTTACTTTTAGATAGTCATTAGATAGTTTTATATGAAAGTCCCGCTTCGTGTTAAATTTGCATGGCTAATTGTTGTAATGTGTGTCAGTGTTCGGGATGTCAAATCACGTGACTTTGATTTTGAGCTACGCCTTAAGCAAAAAGCAAGTATATTCACTGTGTACGTTCAAACAGTATATCGGTCCTCAAATTTAAGTTTCGTCCGTCTTTTATTATACTATTAATGCTTTGTTAAAACTATAAACGCAGGCATTTCTGTTTTATTTTCTATGAGATATATTGTAAAATCTTTTTGGACCTAAATGCTGTAGTAGGTAGGTTTAGGTTATGCCACACCCTCGCCCCTATTTAGTAAATATCTCTCCATCTGTATATGAGCGGTCACTTCAATGGATTGCTATCTCTTTAGCTTCGCTCGAGTAGTCACCAGAATGTAAATGATTAATATAAATAAATGTTCAGGGAACACTGTTACTTAAAGAGCTTCTAGCATTTAAAAATATTTAGGTAATATTTAATATCTTCACGGTAGCACGTATCCAGCAGTTGTTATCTATCTTATCTTATCTTATCTTATCTTATCTTATATGTTATCAGTTATCAGTTGTTAATTGGGATCTTGTCTTTAAATAAATTTCTGTAAGGCTGATCAGAAAATATTGTTGACATCCTTATAAAAATATGCTTACATATGATTTAAGGTTAATTTTCAAGTAATTAACAATAAAATTACTTGCTATAGCTTTTAATACTCGGCATAGTAAGGTAAATGTAGCAGAACAAGAGTTGAGAAACTGGAGTATGTATATTGAATTAAAGAATTATGAAGAGAGTTTCCAAAATTAATAACCATTTGTAAGTGTATTCTTATAAGAGCAAGCCATAATAAAATTTAATTTCTGTTTTCCTCTCAGATTCCATTTGTCCCAACAACACATATGGTCGTGATTGTGAGAACCTCTGTAACTGTGCCGTACCAGGAGAAAAATGTTTTGTTAGTACAGGAAACTGTCCTAGTGGATGTAAGGCTGGATTTCATGGACAAGGATGTACACAAAGTAAGACATTTAAACATTAATATTTTGATTTCAATGTACAGCTTTTGAAAATGAAAGTTAATTTTTAAAATCTAATATTGAGGCGATAAAGTTAGAATTAATTAAAATTCTAACGTTAGGTATGTCTCCTAGTTGATCAGTTGTTGTTTAAAACATATAAAATGAGTTTGCACTGTGACTCCTAATGATGACTTATTCAAGTTAGATGTAAGTGATCATAATTTAATTACGCAATTCTCATATTTCTATTATTTTA
This sequence comes from Radix auricularia, assembly GCA_002072015.1. Lineage (NCBI taxonomy): Eukaryota > Metazoa > Mollusca > Gastropoda > Lymnaeidae > Radix > Radix auricularia. The sequence goes on from MUZC01002195.1 coordinate 554,630, forward strand.
AACTTAAACCTATGATGAATGTTATTATTTGCTGTAGGTAAAAAAAAAGTTACATTAAAAGATATATCATTAAAGATACAGTACTGTGATACCCCGAGATACGAATGTGTCCATATACGAAAAATCCAAGATACTAGAGGCCAATTGAAGAATTTATTGTTCAAAGACACGAATAACAGGTAATAAAAACTCGAATGAGCAATTTCCAACAAAGAATTTCGGATATTTTTTTATTCAAGTGAAATTTTTCAAGATAGGGTTCTTCATTTTTAAAACCGGAAACGTCATAGCTCATTTCGTAATGTTTTTTTTTTAGATTACATTTTAGCGGAACAAAGTTTTGAGGCGTAAATACAGTCAAATCACTATGTTCTCAAAATTGTTAGCTTAGTAAAATTACGAAATCGTTTTTTATATTGCAAGTCCAATAAGCTGTCTTAAATCAACGAAGAATTAAAAATTAGCTGATAAGATCAATCATTCTCAATATACCTACATTCACGTATTGACTTGTATCTTTCATTAATTTTTTTATGAATTTGTCCTTACAAAAGATAAATTTAGATATACTATTTCTATTAATAGATTTCCGCCATATTATGAACGTCCCCATTGCATTAAAAGTCATCTCAAATCAGTAATTCTGAAAGTAAACCTAAATAATGACGCCAGTTTCCATCACTCAAAGAATGTGTCAATATAATACGCACTACGCATATTAGCATTCACAAAGTGGGAAAACCCATTACTATCATTCTAGTTTACATTAAAAGTAATTCCAAATCAATAATTATGAAAGTAAACAAAACAAGAGCTATTTAAACATTGCTGGGAAATTACAGGAGTCAAACGAAAAGAGATTTTTCAAATTTGTAGTAAAATAATATTAGCTATCGTTTGGAGTTTGTTTTAACGCCGACAGCTGTTATGGTTGGAGAGAAATTGACAAAATAATTTTTTTCCGCGATTTTTGTATTTCACAGGAAATCCAGTAAACTTTTTCGTAATTTTTAGGCCCTTGCAGATCCTTGGGACTTCCTTAAAATATTTGCAAAAGACTCGAACTTTCTATCTGGCATGGTTCAGGAGGAATTGCTTGTGCACGATCGAACAGACTGCACAGACATTTCAAATATATAAACGCAAATTTTCCCAAGGGTAATTCCTTAAAAAATACAATCCACGAAAAACGAGCTGCTAATGACACTGAGCATCAACTGACATCATTCAGCACGCCACGAATATTTCTGCCTTATTTACTGTGTAAATATTGTGATGTTGTAGTCCGTAATGCATGCATATTTTCGTAAAGAAAAATTTTAAGGGCATGACTTCAAAGAAATTAATTGCTGTTAGGGAAGCACAGAAGAGGAGGGTGATCTAGATTTTTAGATATTGTTGGAAGTGAGGCGAAGAAACTAAAAAGCAAGTAAAAACATTACCTAAGTTTAAGTTTTACGCAATTTACATATTTGTATAGGTTAAAAAAAGTAACATTAAAAGATCTATCACTAAAGATATAGTGATGTGGTACCGCGAGATACGAATGTATGTTTAGTGTACAGTTGTACTGAAAATAAATCCTACAAGTGGAAGAAAGTCAGCAGTCCCGAGCCTGCGCTCTTCATGGGGCTTCCCGAAAACCCCCTCAGCTCTCTGGCCCCCTAAGGGATGTAAAAGCTGAGCAGCCACCACCCCCGAGCGGTCGCTTCTAGAAACAACCACCTGGGTGTCCAGGACACTAGGTCGAAAACGCCTCCCACTAAGTTGACCTCCCAAGGTAGGGGTCGAATTTTTTCTACTTCGACTCGCTAACACTTCGGCGCCATCCTGGAAAAGCTTATGAGTCTCAATGGTTTGGACCGCCGCCATCACTGCCCTACCTAGGGTTTAACCCCAACTGGAAGGTCTTCTCAGAGCTGGCGTCCAATGAGTTCTTAGCAGTACCTTTTGCTAATCCGTGCTGGTGCTCCTGGCCCTAAACTGGGACCACTCAGTGGCGTTGCTAGTTAATTGAGGCGGACGAAACGACCGCTTCCGAGTAACCCGACCCTCAACGGGTACTTTGATTTTCATCATCGGTATCGCATCTAAATGTTTTGCGTAAGATCCGTACAACGACTGTAATCATGTGACGAGCACCTAACAACTGACTTCGCATTCTATGGTTTTGGTTACTTAGAATTAATTCATGTAGAGTTTGTACATAAAGTATTATTTTAACAAAGTCAAGTGTTTCATACGTAAAGCGTTATGTGGTCTGCCATCCATTCTCCTTCCCACCAATTCATCTGACACATGGTTGCATTTTAAAGGTAGAGTCCACGTTTTTATACATACTATTTTTCATTTGTTTTCTTCTGGTTTCATTGCACGGTCTAATTTCTTATCTCGAGGTACCACTGTACTAGAAAATATGGCTTACATCTTAATTTATTATTATTACAATCCTTTGAATTAATATTGATGAACTTATAGTAATTTAAATAAAAAGCGTTTCTTTTTTAAAAACAGTTTTATTTAAGGATGTTAGAATCATAATATACTAGGGTAAACTGGGGTAAAATGGGGTAATCAATAATGAAACCGTATCATAGTTACAAAAATAAATTAAATTATTACAAATAAATGTTGAAACATCAGAATACAACTTAGACAACATTGTAGAAAAACAACAAGTCAAAAGAATATAAAGTAATTGATTTATTGAATATTTGAAAAAAATACCATAAAAACCACATTTTACCCAAAACATGGTGCAAAATGGTGTCAACGGAAGAACTCAACAAAAAGATGGTTAATCACTGCTAGTACATAGCTCACACAAAAAGTCAGGTTTTTTGTTTCTTTCATGTATGTCTGCACAATGCCTATATTTTCTATTTATATATGGGGTTGTGATAAACATTTCATTTTGTCGCTGTTATCATTGTCAGCAATAACATACAAATGTAATATTATTTTTTTATTATAATATATCACATTATTTATTCGTGAGATACTTATTTAGTTGAATAACTTTATTTCCGTACACCACTTTAAAACTAAACAAATACAAGTCCGATAGTTTTATGTGCTCTAATATAATTGATTTTTATCTTACTTATAGTATGCAATAACTTCACCTATGGGGAGGATTGTAAGGAAACTTGTAGTCAAAACTGTAACAGACAATTTTCCTGTGACCGAATCTGTAACATTGTTACCGGTCATTGTTTGAATGGATGCAGAAGTGGATATGAAGGAGGTGACTGCTCAAAATGTGAGTGGACGGATTGTAACTTTAACTCTTAATTTTTGTTCGAGTACAGTGCACAAATTCTTAAAATTTGACTTGTTAATATTAATATTCTGTATAATCTTCTTTGACGAATTAAAACGGTTTTTAATTTAATATGAGGTAATTTTATAAGGAACCAATTCTGTTCCTGTGTGTGTTAGAAGGAGGAAACTTGATTAGTTTGCAGATCGAGTTTTTTTAACAATATGATTTATTAATTATTCTTTGTTTATAAAAAAAAATTTGTACATATAAAGAAGTATTACATTTTATGTATCTCTTTATAAGCTTCAATCTCTCCAGGCGATGGAAAAGGTAGATATATTTTTTTGCTTTTAAATTAAAATAATTTTTGTAATATACATTACTATTTGTTTGTGTCTCTGTATACCTATTGGCGTATTTGATTATTGGATGATCTGTGTTCCATCAGTTTGTGCCAACCTTTGTTCCGTTCCTTAAATTTAAGGCACTTATATATATATATATATATATATATATATATATGTGTATATCTTAGATTAGGTTTTTCTGGAGTGTTTAAAATATGTATTAAACAAGGCATATTTTTGCATTACTAAGTAATGACTGTTGTATTTTTTAAATGAAATGATCCAAAAATAACGATAAAATGTTATTTAGGAATGGCCAGTGGAATCGGTATTGGAATCGGAGTTATGATTGCTGTTGATGTCGTAGTCGGTATCTTTTTCTTCTCCTGGTTCAGAACACGCCAAAAACCACCTGGAAATCAAACAGATGCCAAGGATAGGTCTTATGATAATGTTGATCCCACACAACCCAATGAACATCCTTATTTAACAGTAGATACCTCGGGTGAGTTGAATTTCTATGAACTTGTGCTATATATCTTATGCTGAGTTTGGTCTTCTACTTAAGAAACTATGTCCAATGAAATTTCTCATTGAGAGTGCAAAAATAGTAATACGCATTATAGAGCCTCGTCCTAGATTAACATTATTACATTTCAAATTAACAAATTAAATATGTTTGTATGTTTTAATATATATATATATATTTATATATTTTATTTCAGGAGATGGTTACGACATAATTACATATAGCAAGCAATATAATTCAGTTTGAACATTAGGTTACAAATAAATTTTTGAAGATGGTGTCATTTAAATTCATAACTTTTTTTTTGGTAGGTTCAAGCCATAGTGTTAAAATCAATTACAAAATATGCAATGGAAAAAAAAGAATAACTTTTTTTCTTGTAACACAAAGTTAATAATTTAGCTGTAATACAGCTTTAAACTTCGTAATTTACGCTGCAATTCCATCATGTTTTCTAAAATTGGCACATTTTAAAAAGAAACATGTTTTAAATCTAAAATTTTGTTGTTGTTCAATTTAAATACTTAAATATATACAATCGCATAATTTTGACTATTTATAAAATTATATTATCTGAAAATCGAGTACTCGTACGATTAATACATTTGTGTGACACATTCCTGGATACCATTAATAATGCTGTATAACATGTCTGGTACTGCAATACAGAAGAGTTAGATATTTATAATAATCATAAGATATTTTAAAAAATAAAACAAATTTAACAAAATAACAAATAAATATATAAATAAATAAATGCTGCAAATATTAACGATTAATTTCTAAAGTTATGGTAACAATTTTTAATCGATTATAATTATTGTAATCGATAAAATAGTGATAAAAATTGAAGAAAATGTTTTTTGTTTTTGATTTATTAATAAATACTTAATTATTAATTATTTCTGTTTTTTTTAACGGAAAAACTTCTCTCGCGTGTTATTCTGATAATAAACACTTGGGATATTTTTTTGCTAATAATCAAACAATTTCTATACAGCTGTATGGTAATTTTATATTTTATAAATTAATTTGAAATCTTCATTGAAGTGCCTAAACTTTAATGTGTTATTTTTATTGCTAAATTTTAAAAATTTATACTGTTTTGTTTTTGTTTTTTTTATAAATAAACATTAACTTAAACTAAAACTTGTAATTTTTTTAAAATTACAAATCCTGACTCTTGTAAAAATATAATAATTGTAATTAAATAAGTTTTCAAATATAATTTTTGTACATCTCATTGGACCTTTATATGCAACATGCCTTGTTATAAAACTTGAGAAATAAGTCTGAGCAATGTTTTCCATTGTTATTATGCCGTATTTTTCCCCATCGTATGCATAACTTTGTCTTCCATTTTTCGTGTGGCTTTTAAAAACATATAGTTAGAATATTGTTATTTTTAAAGTGTCATTATGACGGAATAAATAACGCACTAAAACAAAAAATGTCATTTGCCTTTTTTTTTTTAGTCCATTGAAATTTTCAGTGTAATCTTTATATTTATTAAATGGAAAAGACGTAAACAAGGTAAGGGTTAGGCTGACAGGACGTAGACGTAACAAAACAGCGAACGTTTCGGCAAAGAGCTTTTTTCAACGGTCATACAATACACAAATAAAACGAATATAAAAAAAATTAAGAAACTTAGCTGCAGTGAAATCGAAAGAATCGAAGAAAGTGTTTATATTTAGATTTAATAGAAATTATTTTTCAAAAGTGAGTGATTAAATTTAAGGTAACGATAACAATAATATATTTACCTACATATATATATATACAAAAACAGGTATAGTTCAGCTATAATAATTCAGTAGCCTTTTATACTGCTATATTTTATAGTCTAATTATACTTAATTACTAATTCAATTTCAAGAAATTATCTTTAAAGTGCCTATATACTGAGTAGCATGCTAAGGGAAAGAAAGACAACAAAGTTTTCTGAAAGAGGAAAAATTTAAATATTTTATAGAACCAGTAATAATCTATAGTGTGCTTTATTAAGAGTACAACATTTTTTAAAGTAAAGTAGTACGCCGTATCGATAAAATAAAAACAATAGAAATATTTTCGTTTTTAAAATACCTGTTTGTCCGCATATATTGGAAACCATGCTATTTAGAAAGTAATTGCATTTTTAAACAATTAATTCCTATTCACGATACCAGAATGTTTGTTTCACTATGGGTTTCTTCAGCTCAAGTGTTAGTAGAATCTTGTTTAAATTATACAGTTGATATTTTATATCTTTGAAAATATATTCATATTATCTCACAAGATTTTAGGGTCTTAACTATTAATGATTAGTTGAGTTTTTTTGATTGACTTTCTTATTTTCACCATGGTTAACATTTAAATCTTTGCATTTGAATACTCCGTCCCTCCATTTTCCTCATGTCCCAAATTGTCCTTGCCATCATCAGTTGTGAGCACTGAGAGCTTGCTATCATTGAAGTTAAAGTAAACACTGTTTGTTTCGTTATATCTTTGGAGACTTTGGTAAAGTATTCTGTATTGTTCCTGAAAAGTAAAAACAAAAATTACGCATGTCAAGCGAATAATAAAACATACCGTTTTCAAAATAAATTAAAATAATAATACGATTCAAAGCGTAGAAAAGAACATAAAATAAAAATCTTTCTGCATCTACTTCTTTTGCATAGTGCGTACAAATTCAAGAAGATTAAAACAAAATACCCTAGAAATATTTATCGAAAATTTAATTTTTAACAGTATTTAAAATTGCAAATATTGTTTAGAACTTCATTCGCAAACTAAAATATTTTAAATTCAGTAAACTTCAAGAAATGTAGAGAAATTTTCTACAAATGAAAGACATAAGCTGTTACATCTTTGAAATGTAGAATTTTTAGAACAATATTTCTTTCACGAATAGGAATATCACAAAATGAAGATTTAAAAAATTATTTTTCCCTCATTCCTTCTTTCTAATCAGTTTATTGTGTAAAACTTGATTGCACTCGTCCCTTTCTCTCTCTCTCTTATCACAATTGTCTTATGTTATACGACATATCGCATTGAAAACAATCATTAGATATTACACTATTTTTGTTGACATTCTATTTACCACTGTTGGTATGACTTGTGGCCGAATAGACTTGATGGCACCAACAACAAGTGGTACAGTTAGACGCTGGTCATTGTCCATTCTGTCCAGTAGGAGGGTCAAAACACAGGCCAAGCCGCTGAATGTGGCACCGTTTCTGGAGTTATAAAGATTTCAATTGATTAAGAAGAAAACATTAGATTTTCATTAAATAAGCGTAAATAAAACACACACAAAAACAAAAAACAAATCTACTGAGTCTGAAAAATTATTTTAATTTATGTTTCACGACAAGAATGACTTATGGAAGACTTCATACAAATAACACCAACCTGCACATGTACAAATTTCTGGTCTCATGTTTAGGGTTATATGTCCTTGCCTGAGTTATGAATGTCAGTAATTTGATTGGATCTGTAGCAATGTGTCTGTAGCTCAGGTGAGTTAGTTTATGTTCTTCTGTTTCCTTGAGGAATGAAATACCCGTATGATAAAGGAGCGATAGCGAATACTATTAATACAAATAATTATTTTTTTCAATCATTAAAAAAGAGAAATGAGTGATACGTCAGAAAGTAGAAAGGAGAAACAAAGTCTGTTAGAAGATTTTTTACACTAAATTAGTAGTACGTAATTTGATGTTCTAAGACATTTTTACAAACCTTTGACCCTGTTACAGTAAGTTTTCTCTCTACCCAATCAGATCCTTGTTGACATGTTGCCATAGTAACCTGAAATGGAGGGAAGCTGATTTTGTCTCCAGCTTTGGCTGGCAGATACTCGGCTATTGTCTGAATGGTTATAAAAAAAGAAAGTTAACTAGTAGTCCCCTTTTTTAATTGTAATAACATTGTATTGTGTACAAATGAAGTAACTTTTTTTTTCTTTCAAATTTTAAACAATTCTTAAACGTTGAGTCAACATATCTATCAAGACCATTTAATACAATTTATATTATCAAACTTTTAATGAACGACTCTTGAACGATCTATTTATAACACAGGCACAATTGGTGTGTGTTGTGTGTGATGTAATAGCATGCAAAATTATAATTATATTAAAAAGGTTCACAAATGAGTGACTCTAGTTGAGCAAACTCCCGACGAATTCGACAATAGAAGCAAGTTGTTTTTTAAAATTTAGATTCTGCAGCAAAGAGAATTTGAAGCTTAATATTGCATTCGTTGGCTTAGAGACAGGAGATTCCATTTTCAAATGTATGTTGAGGTAATTATATATGTATGTGTGTGTGTGTGTATGTGTGTATATGTGTGTGTATGATTCTTATTCACTTGAATTAAGACTATTCAAATATGCAATATTTAAATATGCAATCCGTTTAATATTACGTATACATCTAATATATCAAAATATTGATTAACAAAATTTCGCAAACCTACTGACCGGGTCAGTGTCCTTGAGATGCTCCTCAAAGCCAACAACCAAAGAAACTTTCATCTGTGTAACCAGAAGCCAGAAGTCGGTCACAGTTGTCGGTAGTGGAAGTTGTGTGATGATATCTTGATTCCTTCTGCGGAAACTCTAAAGAATTGGCAGTAAATATTTATAAATATATAATAATTACTTAAAAATAGAAACATTCACTAAACATGTCTCTCTATAAGCTTACATACAATAAATATATATTTATTTAAGTGCATAGACACTGCGCGTTTTAACGAAAGCCAAGTGTGTCCTAGCGAGGACACGAACTGCATGCATACAACTTCTTCATTGAACTCGTAAGAGCCTGTATTTAAAATTCGCAAGATTTGTTAGGTGAGTTATTATTTTTATTTATTTTGTTGCGAATGGTCGACCAAGAAAGGAAAATACCAGTAGCATAAATGTGTGAGTTGTGTAAAATTGTATGAAAACAGAAACAGTCAGCCTATGGCGGATTAAGGGAGGGGGGCTGAGCGGGCTAAAGCCAGGGGCCCGCGACGGTTTAGGGGCCCACAAACTTTTTATACTTATAATAAAAGTGTAAAAATGCACAAACCCTTGAAAATATTAAAAAATTAAAAAATTAATAAATCGCGAATCAGACCGGATACTACTTATAGTGTTAATAATCGATAAAACGTGATTTAATTGGCTCACTTCGAGAACATAGTATGAGGTATAGTTTAATTTGTTAAAATTTCTCATTTTAAACAAGCTCTCCTGGCCGTGTGGAGAGAGTACAGGCTCGCGATGCAACCAGTGTGGGGTTTGATTCCCAACAATAGAAGACACATTTTTTCTTTTCACACTCAATTGTAATATACCGCAAACACTTAAAACAGTTATTTCTTCGTGTTCGTTTATTTTTTTTTCATTATTAATAATTAGTTACAGTCCTATATTAGCTGTTAACAAACATTTTATTTAAGGCACGCTGGCTGGATAGGGCCCCCGTTTCATTGCAGCCCGGGGCCCCGTGCAGTCTTAATCCGCCCCTGCAGTCAGCACATAACGTATTCTCAAAGATAGATGTGCATTTGATTAACCTATAACTATTATTGTGGTGGTCATATTGATAACGCTCTGACTTGTAGCTGTGACTTGTAGCTGTGACTTGTAGCTGTGACTTGTAGCTGTGACTTGCAGCTGTGACTTGTAGCTGTGACTTGTAGCTGTGACTTGTAGCTGTGACTTGTAGCTGTGAATTGTAGCTACCTACCGGCGCATTCAAAGATAATCTTTACATGAATAAAATCAAAACCTATTTACCGGAACTAACACAGCATTGATGTAATCTCCCATATCACTTGATTCACACATCAGCACAGGTCTGTAGAACTCTTCTAGCGAGACAAAAAAAAATGTAAACATTATATTTTTGAAAGAATGAAAAACAATTTATTTCAATTTGGGAAAATTGGTTAATGTTTATGGCGTAATGATAATTACTTGGATTTAAATGCAATGTTTAATGTGTAACACAGAAGATATTGAGTTTGTCATATAGAAGTTAGACAAATGAAGTTAATAAATTTTAATTTTCTGTAGGTGAATGTGATGAATACGATGTCTACAAACACTGGCATTAATTTGGAGATTTTAGATATTCTTTTATACTCTGGGCAACACTGTCACACTGTGCCATGGTGAACACAACAACAAAATGAATGTAGTCACCATGTTTTGAGTGGACCCACATATATCAGATTGATGACGAAAGCATTTTATTGCAATCATCTAGATTTATAAACTTACTTGGCAAGATGTTACCAAATCTGTTTTTGAGTTTATTGGAGACAGTTCGACTGTTTTGGTACATGATTCCAGCTGATCCTTCCTCGTCTGTAGTTTGATTATTGTCCTCACTCACACTACACACTGACTATATAGACCAAACAAACATGAGACATACATGTGTATCAGTGTTTAACGGTATAAATGCGTGCAGGTGAAGACTATCCAAGTTAAAACCATTAAACAATTTTAGAACTTGCTATCAGAGCGAACACTTGAGTGCACGGGGCCCAAAGCAGTTATCTATGACCGGGGCCCCAGGCACAAGGTACCAGACGAGGAATGAGACTCAGGCAAAAATTTGCATTTCTTTCATATATTAAAATAATTGGGAAAATGAAAGAACTTAAGATTTTAATCCATAACAGCATTGACACATCAATAATTACAGTTTTATTCATTTATTAGAAGATCATAAAAATAAAAAAAAAAGCTAATATTAAGTATGTTTTGTTTAGTTATGCTAATTGACAGTTTATATATACATGTTTATAACATTATAAACTATATACTTTATCGTTGTTTGTTTGTAACTTCTACTTCCACCTTGTAATAGCGTTTGTCTTAATTATATCCTCTGTAATTTTTTGTTGTTTTTCTTTCCTATTTCTTTTACTATTTTATAGTATGTCTTAATAATTAATTATAATTTTTTTTACTTATGCAAGTACGTATTTTGTTAAATATAGTGATGAAGGCATAAACCGAAACATTTACTATTGTATTACTTTAGTAATAAAGCTCAACTTATTTATATTTTAAAAAGGGGTAAAAATGTTTAGAAAAAGCGCATGCCCGAGATAGTTGCCACGTTCGCCCTGCCCAAAGAACAGCTCTTCTTGCTATACAACTCAAAGAAGTCTTACATGATACATCTTTAATTAACATCACTATAGAGCTTACATGATATAAAATAAGCAACTCTCACGGTTGTAAAGCTTACATCATATATCATAATCAATTCACATCGCAACAGAGCTTACAAAGCTTTGAAGAAGAGTTTACATGATACTCCTGTATCAACTTACGTTAAATTCTATTTCCATTTCTGTTTTCCCAGAAACTGATTTCCTCCCCAACTGTTGAAGTCTGTATGCAATATTGTTGGATGTTATTGTTGTATTGATGCAGGTCATGGCGACCTTAGCAGCCTCATGTAAGAAAATATATTGTTCCTGGAATATAATTATGTTAGAGAACATTTTTTTCTCCTAAAATATTATCTTGTAAGAAAACATTATTTCTGAAATGAAATAATGTGAGAAAACTTTAGGTAACATGCTTTTGTAACGATATTGTAAGGATTTGGAAATTGAAGACAATACACATGCCACAAATGTATCACTATACATACACAAAAAGTTCTTAAAAATTGAAAAATGTGCATTGATATTTGAATTAAATGGTTTGGTAAATCTAAAATTACATTATGACTCTGAAATGAAACAACTCTAGTTAGACATAATTATTTGTAAGAGCTTAGATAAATATCAAAACAATTTCTTAGTTATAGCTGATAAAGTCATACAATATATAACGTTTTCAGTTTATGATAAAAAGGAGAAAAAAAAAGAGTTTGGCAAATACACTTTAAAACGTTTTTAACGTAAAGAGTTTTTGTAGTTGAAGTAACTTTAAGTAACTTACAGCAGTCTGTATCATCATAATTCTGTCCTGTCTGAGTTTGGCCACAGTGTTAAAGAAATCCATCTGTTGTGTGTCTTCAGCTTGTCTCATGACGTTACGTAGAGCAATAAATGTTCCTGTACGACCCACACCAGCACTGGGAAAAATGAGATATTGTGACAATTTAACAAGTTTGATTTAATAAATAGTGCTGACAAATATTTTGAACAATGTGCTCTTACGAAGAACATCTTACACTGTTAACGCACAAGTTAATCTCTGGATTATTTTTGCACAGTGTACCCGTTGGCTGTTAATAAACTGTGTACTTTTGTACTTAAAAAATTAATAAAATAAATTTCGAATAATTCTAATACTAAAGACATTTTTAAAAAAAATTCACCACCACCAACAAAAAACACACCAACATGGCAATTGGAAAAAACATAATTTTGTTTTATTTTATTTGTAGGAAATAAAGTAGTAGCAGCATTTGAAAAAACAAATAATTATAATTTATGATGAACTATAAAACAAAATGAAAATCAAATATCATCATTTTAATTTTTCACAATTTCTTTTGAGAATTTATGTTTTTGCTTAAGAAGATATAATAGTATCAGTAATAAATAATCAAAATTTTATCCACTCACCTGCAGTGCACCACTATGGGTCTCTTGGTTGCCGTAGCTGCCACTCTTTGTTCAAAGTCCACTAGAGCCCAAGGGTTGTCTGGTACACCCTTGTCTGGCCAGGATGTGAAGTGAAACTGGGTCACTGGGTGCATGGGCTGGGAGTCCTGGAATTTTGTTTAGAAAAGAATCACTCATGGCTAAACTTATTAAGGTGTATAGAATTTAATGAAAAATATTATTAACACCTTGGTAAAGCAATCTTTTGATAATCATTTCTAATAGTCTCGGATCCAATATATAACTACTTATTTAATTACTTCATGACACGGAAAGTTTGGGTTTTCCAGGTTCTTCTATCGTTATAGCTGTAACATTTATTATTAAAAATAAAAAATTCATTTTTAACAAAGAGGAAATTAAACTCTCTTTTGTACCTCAAATTAAGTGTGTAGTTAGTATCTCAAATTAAACGCCTATTGAGTCCCTCATATTGAACGACTATTTAGTATATCCTACATCCTACATGTGGAAGAAAAATCAGCAGTCCCGAGCCTGCGCTCTTCATGGGGCTTCCCGGAAAACCCCCTCAGCCCTCTGGCCCCCTAAGGGACGTAAAGACTGAGAAGCCCCCCCGGAGCGGTCGCTGCTACAAGCGGCCACCTGGGCGTCCAGGTCACTGGGCCGAAAACGCCTCCCACTAAAGTGTGCCTCCCAAGGGAGGTGTGGAATTTCCCTACTGTGACTCGCTATCAACATAGTATCACTTTGGCGCCACCACGGCAAAGCTTACGAGTCTATATAGTTTAGATCGCCGCAAAGCGTGGGGATCATCACTGACCTAACTAGGGTTTAAACCCCACCGGAAGGTTTCCTCAGAGCTGGCGACCAAAAGCGTTTCCTAGCGGTACCTTTTGCTATTCCGTACTGGCGCTCCTGGCCCTAAACCGGCACCGCTCAACAGCGTTGCTAGTTAATTGAGGGGGACGAAACGGTCGCTTCGGAGTAACCCGACCCTCAACGGGTACTTTGGTTTTCATCATCGGCATTGCATCTAAATGCTTTGCCTAAGATCCGTACAGCGACTGTAATCATATATGACTAGCACCTAGCGCCTAGCAACGGTCTTCGGCTGTCCAAGCCAGGGGTTTGCCAGTTTCAGGTTGTGGTCTGCTCCACAACCTTACTCGTCTGGCGAACCACGCAGAGGTCACCCCTTCTCGCCAGATTTAGTATATCAAATTGAACGACTAATTAGTACCTAATACTGTATGTCTACTATTTACTGACCACGTAAAGTTGCAGACGTCGTATGATGTAATCAGCAAACACCTGGGTGGCAGCAAGCGTCACACGTATTTCTCCAAACGTTTCTTCATCGTCTTCTGGCCAGTAGGCTTCACACTTGACCTGGTCAATAGTAAGTGTTTTGTTATTTATTTTGGATCAAAGAACGTCACATGCCATTGCGTAATATTTTTTTTATTTTTAGGCCAGAATTTCATGATTTTTTCTAAATAAATAGAAGTTACAATTACAATACTTTTTCACAATTATTTTTGTTATTTTTAAGTTATAACCATGTTTTTTTTTCTGAGAAAGATAGGTTAATGCTGAAGGAGATTAACATGATAGGTGTAAAGGCATATGCTCTTTGACTGGAAAAATATAAGAGACTTGCTCGAAGTTGTCCGTTTACAAAGCTGCTAAAATAGATTATATTTGGCTTACTGAAACCGAAGGGCAGCTTTAACTTGTTAGTTTCTGGCATAGAGATCAAAGCAAGAGATAACGCTTTAAAGATAGGGATATATATATATATATATATATATATATAGAGAGAGAGAGAGAGAGAGAAAGAGAAAGAGAGAGAGAAAGAGAGAGAGAGAGAGAAAGAGAGAGAGAAAGAGAGAGAGAGAGAGTGAGAGAGAAAGAGATAGAGAGAAAAAACCTTGAGAAATATATTCACTATCACTTTTTAGTGGTGGCAATAATTCAATACACTGGTGATACTGGTGTTCATCATCTTCTCTAACATTTATTTACAATATAAATTCGTTTAAACGAGGTAGAAGAATGCGCAGAAGATAGTATGTACTTTGATAAATGAGAGGAAGATTTATAAGATGTGACAAGGGAAGTAATGAGCTTCATTTTACATCTTTAAAAAAATTAATTATCCCCTGAAATTTGGAAACATATATTTTTTACTGTGCTTTATAAAGTTTATTTATAGGTTTTTTTATTTCTATTCAACGGTAATTATTTATTAAATGATTTAAATTCAAATTCCAGTTCGTTTTCTACGATAGTAAGGTTTAATGACAAAGTTGCGTCCTATAACAAATACACACACACTTATTTGCATACACATAAAGTAATAGACATACATATTATATGTTTGTAATTTGTACGTTGCTTAGGCTTACTTTTCCATCTTCTATAATATTGGTCAACATGACGACTTTGTCCACTTTTTGCTCCCATATCATTCTAATAAAGTCATTTAATATTATCTTGGTTGTTCCTAAGGGAAAGAACAGACAAGGCGTTGAAAAAAATAATTTAAAAAAAAATTTCTTCCTATCATTGTATTTGAAACTAGTGTTCATAATCACGTCACTTTTAAATGCTAATGTAAGCTTAAATATGTTCATTTATTTATTGGACTGCATTTAGGTTATCTCTAATGATAATAAGTAGAAACCTTGAGACGCTATAAACTTTTCCTCATGTAAATATCCCTGTGGATGGAAATAACATTACTGTTGTCATTATACAATAAATGTATTTACAAACAAATGGATCAATTAACTTTAATCAATAAAATACTCTAAAATAAATCTCTTATTCTGAATTCAAGCCAGACAACTATTTTCTTGTCAATCCTGACATATCTTGACAACAATTACAGGGCTTGGTGTTGAAATGATGTCTGTAACTCACTTCAAATTAGATGGTTGTAACTATCTGAATACATCCCAGCCTAGCAACCTATGAAACGAATCTCTAATGTTTTTATATCAACTAGTCAGCAAATGTCACATTACAAAAATAATTTACTTTCAAGTAGGAGGCATTTATGTAATCTCCGTGCATTTTCTTTGGGTCAGCTTCCAAGTGGACTCGTGAATGGTCATCTGTGTACAAAATAAAATGAAATAGAAATAACAAGTATTTCAAGAGTTAAACATAACAATGTTCTTATAATCACTTTTAAAATGTGTCATTGGCGTTCGGATTTTAATTAACAACACAAATCTGTAATTGTATTCAATTGATATGAATGATGTCCTACATGCACAAATATTTTTGTATCGATTCTTGTTTTTATTTTCCTCACTCAGACCAACCATCATTGTTGCCTCTGTGTTGATGGGTAAACGCTTGGAATAAAAAAAAAAACAACAACAATAGTTATGACTATAAAATGTTGAACTTGAAATTTAAATATAAACTTTTTAATTTAACTTTGATTTACGTTACATATGTGTCAAAGGGCGGACGGCGCTGGACAGGACAATTAGAAAAAATGACAAATTACTGAGGAGTAAGGAGAGTGCACCACCAAAGCCCCAGAGTGAAAGTGACCAATGAAAAACCAACGCTTAGATGGATTGATGATGTAGAAAAATATCTATAACAATAGGGTGTCAAATCTTAGAGAAGAAAAACGTTGATTATGACTGACTGGAAGGAGATAGTTAGGCACGCCCCAAGCCCTACATAGGTTGTAGCGCCACAAGGGCGTGGTGAATGGATGGATTATGTGGAAGGTAATTTATCTGTGACCTAACTCAATCTTCACCTAACACGTCTGAAACATTAATTAATACATTAAAAGAAAGAAAGATTCTTTATTCCCTGTATGCTCATCGAGTTGTTTTCAAATTCACCTCACAGCTGAATTTCAAACTCCAATGTTTGCTAATTTCAGCTGGTTGGCCTAACTGATGTAAAACAACAGCACACTGTATAAAAGTAAAAAATACGCATACAAATTTTCAAACTACCTTATGACAAAGAGGGTAAATTGATAGCTGAAAATATTTATGAATAATAAAGAAAATAAAGTCAAAGGCTTGACATAGTTATTTACATTGAACTCTTCTTGGAAGTATTCTTTACTGTGGCTGACAAGATAACCTTGTAGATTAGACAAGGAGATTGTTGTAGATGATGAGACCGTTTCTAGAGTCACGGTGTTATAATAACCCGTTCCCTTGTCTTCACAGACTTTTTCATCTTCAGCGTTAACAGTGTTAATGTTTGTCGGCTTTTTAGGAACTGTGGGTTTTATACCTGCAATAATCAAATTTAAAACATATAACAAAAAGGTTTGAATAATGGATCCTAGTAAAATCATAACCCAAAGAATTAGTTTAATTAAAACAAACCAAATCAATTAATTAAAAATTTCTTGAACTTTTATCAACTATACAAGTTTATTTTAAAACATATTCGTTTCGTTGTTATTTGTCGGGTCAAATAAAATAAACCTTCAATCAGGAAAAGGCCTTAAACTAGGTGTTATATAGCTCTATTTTCCTTCTCACTCACATCCTAGTTCTTCAAATATTTCGGTAAATATTTTATAAGTGTAGCTATGAAGTTCTCCCAAGTATTCAACTTAAAAAAAAGCATTATTGTCTACTTTTATCCTTAGCTCTGACAACATGTAATCAGTTAAAAGTACATTTTAATTGATGATATTTAAGTCGATTTTTAAAAATATTTAAGCATTATTTATGTAAAACATCATGTTATTAATGTAATACTAAACAGCCGATTGTAATTAAATTTATACATGACAGATATTTACCAGAATTCGTTTTTTCATAATTATCTTTGTGATGTTTAGGCGTCATACGATCTAGTGACGATTCATTGAGGTTATGTACATTAGAAGTAGGTTGTCTTTCTTGTAATTTATCGGACCTCTTAAGGCGTCTGTAAAAGTTGTTTATGTATAAAAGAAAAAATGAATAACAATGATCGGAATCTTCAAATGAAACATTAACTATTTGAAAAATTTTAAAAATCAATCTCTTTAGAAAATCAGTTCAGTTCTACAGTATACTATAGTTTTCTTCCAGATTCCAGTCTAAAAAATTTATCAAGGTTACCACTAGCAGGTTACCTCAGCTGTGTTGGATTTATCACAAGACACGCCTACACCAAGCGATGTTGCTATTTATTTATTTTAGTATTACCACGCATAAATTCTTGACAAGGCACATAAAATGTTTTAGGAATTATTTACAGTGGTTTTCAAATCCAATATTTGATACAAAGCCTCATCGACTTAAATAACAGCGTGTTGACCCAAATAAGATCGGAGCATTGCTCTCCTGACTGATACTTAAACAAGCTGGACATCAACTTGACCCTGAGACAACCCTTGAAACAGTGGTGCACTTGTTGATTTAGTGCTTCACGTTGGTCAAAACAGGGGGTAAGGTTGGCTGAGATATATTGCCTTGACCAGTAGATGGAGCTGGTTGCGCATGTGGTAGCCAAGATTTTACTAGAGCTATTTAAAGCCTTCCGGATCTTGATATTATATTACACACTATTTCAATAATTTTATTAATTATAATAATTTCTTTTGAAAATTCACATAATGAAATTATTTTAAACATCACACCAAACACAAATCTTACCTCCATAAAACGAGGAAACCACCAACAATGAGAAGTACAACAATAACAGCACAAATAGATCCAATTACAGCTCCAATGATTACATTTTCATTATCATCACTATTGCCACTTGATGCTGGGGATGAAGTTAAGAATAGAGGAATTTATTATCGTAATGTAATCCATGTTCTGCTTTACTACTATAATTTAATTGTATAACTGATTTCAATCATAATGTTCATACATTTTGTATGGTTATGGTAATGCAAATCCATCTTCCATTGGATGATACCTTCGTCATCCGCATCACTTACCCTAGCAGTGGAAATATCATGAATATACAAATAGAAAAAGGGTAACAAGTCAAGTTTCGACCAAAAGCCTTCGTCAGAAAAGAAAACACTAAGATAAATGTTAAGGTAAATCAATGGTTCAGGTACAAACTGTCTAAGACTACAGGAACTAGACGAGTATAAGGGGACGTTAAAAGAATTTGGGAACATCACACAGAGATAGAGGTGGAAGAAATCATGACATTCAGGAAGTGGGGTGTAAAGGTTTAAAAATGTCCAGAGTCTTTTCTTCATTAAAAGTTGACATTGTGGGTGTGATAGTAAAGAAAAGTATGGTGGTGATTGCTAAGGAGAGATGATAAAAGTAATAGACCTAAATTTAAAAAAAACACTTAGTAACTTACATTTAGTGCAGTCACTGCCCTCGAATCTATCTTTACATCCACTAGTACAATAACCATTGTCATTGTGACAGATTCGAGCTTCAGATGAGACAACTTTACAATTGGTACTACAGTTGTAAAAACAGTTTACACCAAACGTGTTATTGCTGCATTCTAGATAAATAAAATATGTTATAAAATAAACGCAATTAATTAATTAAAATCAAAATGATTCATATATATTTTTGCTTAGTAATTTGCGGATTGAAAAAAGTTCAAAGCCTTATGTATGAGAGAATATAATTTTAACAGCTTTTAATTAAAACCATGTCAAATGAAGATAAACCATACATATATGTACACATACAACAAACATCTATACCCGGGCTTCGCTGGGATTGTTTTGAATAGAGACAATACAAAATCATTTCAATGTTGTCTTTTAGTCTCGTATTTTATTCAGCGCATTTTTTCTCTTTTTAAATCCTTTATATTAACTCGTGGTGTCTGCGCCCTTGCCAGCCGAAAAAAAACTTTAGATCGATTTTTAACCCTCTTCTTTTTTATCTTTATTTTACGTTTCACCCTTAGTTTTATGTCCAGCTGAAATATTTTCCTGCAAATTATTTGTGTCACAAAATTATCATGCATCGATTATAACAGTAGCTTTATGCCCTTTATTTGAATTTTAATATTTGATTTGTTTTTCCTCACAAAGCACCGCCATCTCTATTTCTATTAAAATAATGTTTTAACTGATTGAACATTTGAATTTTCTTCAAATTCCACTTGAGAATGATCTCTTTCCTCATTATATAGTATACACTGTCCCAGAGTTACAAATCGCTAGTAATGATATCGCCGTACTTTTATTTAATTTAATGTCTTTTGTCTAATATCGATACACTTTAATATCTTTATTCTGATTGGACATTATCATGTGAATAAACGTGTTTAGGGACTTTTATACTCCTATGTATGCCTTCACTCAAGTACATCATTAATAAAAACAAGTAATAACAACTCAAAAGAGTAATTAAAGGCAATTGACAAAACAGAGATATAATATAAAAAAAAACAACAACAAAAAAAAAAAAGATTTTGTATTCAAGGGTTATCATTCTAGATTTCTAGATTAGACTATATAAAAAGTTTATCCAAATAAATATTTCTAAAAGTAAACTCAATATGATGTCATATCCCCTCACGCTACATCAAACCTTGAATGTGACAATATAATGCGCACCACGCTACAATCTAACATGAGCATTCACTAAGCGGTAAAACCCCATTAACTATCATTCTAAATGAAATTAAAAGTAATTTAAAATGAATAATTTAGAAAGTAAACAAAACATTATTTTAAAAAAAAAATTGCTGCTAAAATTACGGGAGTTGAACCAAAAGAGCTTTTTCAAAAATTCTGTCTTCATCTTTGTTCTAAATATTATTAGCTATCGTTTGGCGTTTATATAGACTGTCCAGAGGTTTTTCGAAAAAATCCGGGACACTTTTGTTCAATTCCGGGACAAATTAAAAATAAATAAAAAACCTAAAAAAAATTCTTTAAATAGCTCACTCAAATCATAAAGCAATTATAAAATAGCCATTCATTATTTTTTAAATTTTTAAATTCTTTTTAAAAACTCTTTAAATTCAATATATTTTTAATAGGTAACCCTTTCGAATATTACTGTAAATTTTTAATTATATTTTTCGCTTGAGTGGATTTTTTCAAGAAATTTGTCATTGATGGCATCATAGAAAATGCTGCAATTCATGTTTGAAGTGTATTGAATTGATAAGAGGGCATCAACTGTGGAGACCTCCAGCTGGCTTCTTTGGTCAGTCCAAATCTGATTCATGTAAGAAAATAAGCGCTCAACTGAAGTGGAGGTACCAGCTAGTGCGAAAGCAAATTGCACTAGTTTTTCCAAATTTACCAGTTGTCCTGTGTTGGTGCGAAAGTGAATAAATAAATTTTCCCAAATCTTATCAGGTGAAAGCTTTTCTTCTAACCATTTCTGCAAATTGTCAGTCATAAAATCTTTGATAAGATTAAATTCGTGGAACAAAAGTCACTTTTGACTTTATTCATAAAAAATACTTAATTTTCATACAAAAACTTTTTAATTTCTAAATTCCGAGACAAATTGCGTCCCTGACAGGATTCCGGGACAGAGGTGAAATTTAGGGACTGTCCCGGCAAATTACCAGCAGATGAACAGTCTACGTTTATATCAACCCAATAGATGTTATGGTTAGCGAGAAATTGACAAAATACTAATATTTTTCACGTTTTCTTTGATTTACTAGAAAATCCGATTAAACCTTTTCTGTATTTTTTTTCCGTTGCACATCCTTGGGACCACCCTTAGCACATTTGCAAAAGACCCGACCCTCTATCTGGTATGGTTCAGGAGGAGTTGCATGTGAAAGCTCACATGTGCACAGGCATTTCAAATATATAAATGCAATTTATCCCATTGGAGATGGTGTTAAAATACATTAATCAGGTCAGTGACACTGTGACATTGGCATCCTACAGTATATGTAACGTGTACGATGATAATGCAAAATTTACGGATTCAAATTTCATAAAATAATGAAAATAGAGAAAATTAATGGCATTATTCATTTCATATAAGTAAAATTCGACACTTTTTAATTGTAGTAAAAAAAAAAATCACTTCTAGATGGATAACATGCAAACAAGGTAAGATGACCATGACAAGACGTAACAAAACGTTTTGGCAAAGAGCCTTCTTCAACGAAGAAACGAACATGTAGTACACGCACAAAGTGAATGTAAAACCAAAGCCAAATAGAGCAATACTACGAAGAGAGTAGTGAGAGCTTACATAGGCAGGGTTAGAGTGGGTGTGAATGGGTAACTGATAATTAGAATAGATTTAAAGGCATCTTTTCCATTATCTTAAGAATCCTGTTATTAATTAATGCATTTAATTTATATAGCTTAAAGATAATTTGATTGCCTTCATTGCACATAGATCCTTGGTATCCAGGCTTACAACTGGTACAGTTACCAGAGTCCATGTTACAGTTATCGTCCTTACAGTTATTGGAACACGGCAGGAGACAATTAGTGCCATAAAATCCCGATTTACAAGCGATACAATCTCCATTACTGACATTACAGATGGAACCAGTTTGAGAACATGTATCTGGACAGCTTGAATTACAGTTCAGTCCGTAAAAACCAGGATCACAGTCTGAAATTTATCGATATACTTCAATATATTAAAAACAAATAATCAAACTATTTTTTAATATCGAGAAAATTGTATAATTTTAATAAACACATACATATAGATACAATAAAATAATGGGTGCCCTCTCCGGCACGGGTTCAAAATAGCGACTATCAAAACAGCGAACATCATAGTAGTGACTTCAAAATAGCGACTGTATCAAAACAGTGACCGTCAGAATAGCGACTTTAAAACAGCGACTGTATCAAAAGAGCGACCGTCATAACAGCGACTTCACCTCATAGCTATTCTTGTCCAACCGTTTACCTAACACAGTGGTTTTAAACTTTTTTGCCTAATTTTACACAATTTTTTTTCTTCATTTTTTTTAATGTGTCCCGAAAATGTGTGTACACTTTTTAAAACACCAACATTTATTTATACACACCTCGAGTTGATTGTATTTATTTTTATATTATCCCTTCTTTACAAAAAATTTTACTTTGCTTATCAGTTCATCTTCTTCTAGATTTTATAAACTCCATTGTAGGCTAGACACAATTAGTTTTTCAAAATTTATCACAAGCAAAAGAAAATTGAGGCAATTTAAATAGTCGCTGTTATGATGCAATTGCTATTTTGACGGTCGCTGTTTTGACGGTTGCCCGGATGCGGCTCTGCACAAGTTTAATGCTCCTTATTTCAAAATAAATTATTAAAAATATTGTGAAGACCTCAATGCTGCTTTCAGAGATCTGATTAAAGATCTAACAACTCTGAATATTACAACTTTAAAAGATTTTAAACATTATGTTGAATTTTAGTAGCATAATTTTCATTGTTCTCTTTAATTGATGAAATTTCAAATTTGTTGCAATTTTAAGTAACGAAAACATTGTATTAAATAAATGATGATTTTAAAACAAACACATTTTCAAAATGTAAACTGATTTTTAGTGTATGCTCTATTTTAAAATAAAATAAAATATTTCTATTTATCATATTTGAATAGCAAAAAGTTCAGACTTTGCCAGATAAATAATTCAATTACTTTATATCGATACCTTGTGTGCAGTATGGCAGCTTCTTTCCTTCTGAAGCACAAATTAGACACTTTCCATCTGTTTTGTTACACTTCTGGTTTAAGCAATTACTGCACTTGTTCTTGCAGTCGATACCAAAAAAACCGTCACCACAAGCTAAACAAAGATACTAAAAAAGTTATGTTACTTCAAGAAATAGGTTTTTTCATTAAAAGAAGACAAACATTAAAATTAATTTCAGTTAGGTCATTTCCCTCATGCCCAATATCTTAAGCAATATTTTTTCTAAAACCAATTTTAAAAATCATCATCTACAACAACAAAATAAACAAACAACAACAATAACAAAATTTTGAATATTTATCAACGAGTACTTTTATACTTATGCATTTTACTTTTTTTAAATAGTATCGGCTGAATTATAATCAATTATCTTTTTCTCTAACTAAGAGTATACTAGAGATTATACTTTTTAAAAAATAAAAAAAGTTTTGCAATCACATTTAGCCACTGTTTATTGATATACTACCGGAATCATGAGCAGTTCTTTGCTTTTATTTATCTTAAAATAATATTCATTTTTTAAAAAGGTAATGTAATGATAATTATGGATTAAACACTACTTATTAGTGATTTTTAAAATGTTGAATTATAAAGTTTTCTTGTTGTCCTGCTAGCACTCAAAATATGTAAGTAAGCAAATTTTACACCCTTGACATCCTTGTTAGCTCATAAGATAGTTGTCATTTTAACATAGATTAACAATAGAATACTATTTTAAAAGAAAACAGATTTTCTCGTGGTTTAATAAAATAATTTTACAACTCGAAGTATTTATTAGTAATACATTTGTAGTAGTTTACTGAGCTGATCATGCATATCTTTGGCTACTGTATTCACTATGCAGAGTTTTCATGCGATACCGAATTTTCTATGGTTACTCCTAAAGTGCGCATTTTGTATCGTTGCTTTTGGGAACATTTTTAAATAAGCCTCATTGGTCGATAACATTACTAACGTTTTGCGCATCCTTGCCCATAATATCCAGCCTTACATCCAGATGGACAGTTTCCTGTACTAACAAAACACTTTTCTCCTGGTACGTCACAGTTACAGAGGTTCTCACAGTCTCGACCATAGGTGTTATTTAGACAAATGGAATCTGAGACAAAAGAAAACTTATTCAGCAGTTTAAAAAAGCGATGTTTGTTTGCTAACTGAAATGTATAAATTAATATTTTCTATAAGTATGCAATAGATTTTAACAATGTGTGACAATTAAAATACATCAATATCATTTTATTATCGATAATTTGCATTGACAAAAAGTTACCTAACGTTCATTGAAGTTTAATTATCACTATGTAATGAGAGCCTCGATCTCCAGAATATAAAAATATGTATTCATCTCAAAACCTTAATTTGAAATTGAAACAGTTCCTAGTATACCAACATCAAGTCCATCTCTGTATATTTTAACATATTTACGTAAGAATAGAAACGAGATTTCTGTCCTTGGAAGTAAATTTGAATGGCCGTTCCAAATGCATTTAATTAATGACAGAACAGAGCTGTACATATATTTTTAAAATAATTGTTTGAATTTTACAACCAAACTAATGATAAGAAAAAACAACAACGTATCCTATCGAACCCCTAATTAAAAACTCTACATACTAAGATTATACTTATTTAAAAATTATCTAAGCCTATTTTATCAAATTAAACTACATTATAATATAGGAATTCATTAATGTTAGTCTATGTAAGAAACGAGGACTACTCGTTTATCATAAAAGAAATGGAAATAGCCGTTAAAAATAACTCAAGTAAAAATATGCCACCTGAATTCCGATGCGCGTTTCACAACTTTGATACGTCACGCTATTTAGTGTTAAAATCAAATAATAAGGCAGCCCTTTTACATACCACCATATATTTCCACCTCACACAAAGTAAGTATTTTAGTTTTGAACACATTAGTGTCACGATATGTTGCTTCTATTTGAACTTTAGAAACTGGAGTTAATGGATCACTTGGTAAAACGTAGTACACTTCTTGTGGTGACGTCATAGAATCTGTGTAGTTTTGGATTCCTTGATTCCGTTGATCAAATGTTGTCAGAATAAATCCTTGCAATCGTACCAGGCAACAATATGCGCTATCTCCAGCTATAAGCATAAAAAAATAAAAATATTAATTAATGATTAACCTACATTTGTACTCATAATCTCTTTTAACAAAGGAATGTTTTTAGAAAATAGATATGGTTAGAGTAAAACATAAAGAAAAACATAAATTTTATTACACAATTTGTACGATTATTATATTTTTAAAAAGCCCAAGTAACTTATTCTTGTTTCATAAGTACGAAATATTAAATCTCCTGAAATGTACACAAATTATTTTATCTATATATATACAATTCTCATCATGATCAAACCATGCCGGACACCAAGAAAGCTGTCTGAAACCACTGACCAATCATATTGCAAGTAAAGGTAGTACACAACGTGGTGGGCAATTCATTGCATTTGGGTAAATCACTATGTTCTTTCAGAGCAAGATAATAACATGTATTTGGTAGTGTAGTGTTTAAAACTTTAGCAGGTTCAATATCAAGCTAAGACATTACTGTTTTAATTTTTAAAAATATTTGTTCCCGTTCATTTCCCCCTTTTTTCGATAATTACTTCGCAACATCTTAACAAGGACAAGACGAATAGATATAAGCTTGACGAAAGACCTTTGTCAGGTTATGCCAATCAGTTTATGGTTAGCAAGCTAGGGTGATGCAGGGTGGGGGTCGAAAGTGGCTAACAACAGTTCATTTGTTTCCAGATCAACAGTGCGTCGCAGTTATCCCCGCATCTGAGGTTAATTCGCGTTGTTCTGATTTTATCGTGATGAGATTTGTGTCTGTTAACCCCCTCCCCCCCCACTTTCTTTGCACTATCTATGAGCAAATTTGCGGCGTATGTACGCCGTGGGCATTTAGCTATTATAAATGTTCATATTGTCCTTTTACATCGTTCACTTTTCCAAAATTATAATATAACCTCAAACAATGAAGTCATACAATGTTTTATGGTAATAAACACCACCCGTGTTTTTAACTGCTATAGATTGTTGTACTATGTCCTTTAGCGTTACGGAGACTTGGGCTTTTATATTGTTACTAGGGTATGACCCGTCATAAATGACAGAAGCTTTAAAAATCAATATATTTCAGCTTCAATCTCTTAATTTTGAACAAATGTTAATCAGAAAAAATTCAATATATATATAAAAATTAATGTATGTATGTTTAAAATTGTCCGTTATAGCTCACTAAACCATTCATCCGATCACGATTAAAATGTACTAGCTTCCGGGATAGTTTGTGAGAAAAAACCTTTTGAAAATTGACGCTCGTGGGGGACCGGAAACCTTTAATGTTTTTTTTTTCCTTAAATGAGCTGTATTCGAATTAGTATAAGTTTTAGGTTCTTGGAAAATGAACGGATCTTGACCAAACTTAGTACATATATATTTTATAGCCCATATTAAAATACCAAACTGCGTTCAACCCCTAATGTCCATTCCTTTGGGGTGGGGGGCCAAAAATCTTTATTTTCGTAAGCATTTAACACTTTATTTCCATTCTGATTTTAAACAACCTTGAAAGATATTGAAAGCAATATATATCATGATTTCGATTGAAATAAACAGGTATTTTAAAGTTAATCTCTAGCGCCAATTGGGCCTGGGAGCGCTTAATATTGTTTTTGCTTATATTAGATGTATAAAAATATTGTTAGGATCTTAGCTAAACGTGGTGTATAATGAACTTGATTGCCCTTTTTAAAATTCTATGTGAAATTGAATCTTTAATCTTCATTTCCACGGGCCGGGGTCCTGATTCTCTTTTCGTAAACGTTTATTTTATTTCCCATTCTATGACATAGTGTCAACAAATATAGCTAATATATTAAATATGATAATAATTGAAATGAACAAATGTTTCAAAATTTACATCTTGCACCTACTGGGCCAGGGTACCCTTAATGTCATGTTTTGCTTATGTATATATAAATTTATATTGATATAAATTAATGTATGTATGAATGTTTGTCCATTAAAGCTGAATAAAAAAAATTCATCCGATCACGATGAAACATTAGAAAATCTTTTGTTGCTCTTATGGAATGGTTTGTGTGAAAAAAATTTGAACATTGACATTCATGGTGGACGGCGGCCCCCATTTTTTTTGTTATATACAAATTAGTTTATGCGTTTGCTACATGGAAAATGAATGGATCTTTTCCAAACTTTATACATACATAATTTACAGCTTATATTAAAATACAAGGCGTGTTACCGTCTCGACAAATATCGATTATACATTAAATATTATCCAAAATGAAAAGAACAAATGTTTTAAAATTTACATCTTGGTATAAGTGGGCCGCGGAACTTTTAATGTAATTTTTTATCTAGATATATAAAAATAAAAGTATGTCTGTGTGTGTGAGTGTGTGTGTGTGCGTGTCCTTTATAAACCATGAATCCGATCGTCGTGAAACCTTTGGAGATAGTTTAGTACGCTCCCTGGATGATTACTGGCTGCATTGTGTTCTATATTTAACACTCATGGGGCGCCGGGTGTCCATAGTGTCAATTTTTGCTTACATGAGCTTTAAAAATAGTTTAAGAGTTAGCTACTATGTAAATTGAGGGATCTTAATCAAAGATAATATATAAAATGTATACAGCCAATAATAAAATACTATAGGGTTCTGAACTCTTAATGATCATTCCTTCGCGGCCAGGGGCACTAAATGCTTTTTTAAAAAAAACCTTAAGTTTTTATTCCCCATTCGATTACTAATGTTCTCGAGAAAAAATGACAAATATATCCTATATTGTGCAGATTAAAAATGAAAAGAGTTTCCATTGGTACATTTTTCCATGAATGGGGCCATAATAATTTTTGTGTGTGCTAATATGAGCGATATAAAAATAATTTTATGCATTAGCTACTGTGCACATAAAGGGATCTTAACGAAACTTTGTATACACAAACCTGATAGCCCATATTAATAGGCTATAGGCCACTGAAACCAAAAAAAAAAAGTAACTAATTATAAATATGAATAACAAAGAACTTTTTATTTGGCATGAATACTTTGAAGTAAAACTTATCACAGGATAAAAGAAAGTATTAAAGTATCAACAGTTAATCGAAAATACAATTCAATGTACACGTTTTAAGAATCTAAATTGACGCTTTCATTATTTTCAGCTCAGAATCCTTTACAGTTATGTAGGCTATTAAAATTAGGGCTGCGGAAATTAACGATAAATTTCACGATTAATCGGTAAAAAATTGTAGTAAAATTTAAAATAAGTAGTTTTTATAAGGAAAATAATATTAAAAAATAATACTTGTTTTTACTTAACAATAATGAAATTTAAATTTATTAAAATTAAATTGAACTACTTATATTTAAATATATCTCTTAAAAATGCTGCTATATTTTTTTTTTAAAATTAAAAACAATAGCTATGAGCATTTTATGAAATTTTCAGTTTTTATAACGTTATAAATCTAATTTATATTATTAATTTTTGTTTTATTCATTTATTTCCAGTAACAATTTTAATCATTTTTGGTGCGCTGGTTTCAAAAATTAGTAGCCTCATCAGGACATAAATTGCAAATCATATATATTTATTGAGTATTTTTGGAGCGCAGCTATCTAAAAATAGTAGCGTCACAGACAGACGTTACGTAACATAGATTGAGAATTATATATATTGATCTTTTCGGGTTTTAATGAGTAAAGGCTTTACATTAAGGCTACGGAAATTAAGGATTAATTTATTAATTAATTTTTTAAAAATAATTTTTTTTTAACGATTAATCAACCCAAATTATTGAAAGTCAAACAGTAAAAAAAAAAATAATAATAAAAAATAGCGTCCAAGAAATATTAAATTTCCGGCCAATGACACGAACATTTTGGTCTTTTATTATTGACTGACGGCTATGTTCAAAATGTTGATAAAGTTTGCTACAAACGTTTTAACATTTCGCCTACTTATTAAACCACATAAAAAGAGTATGAAGCAAATGGCAGTAATGGAGTCTGACTCTAAGACTGCTCTTCTGATGAATTATTGTGTTATAAAATGGATGAAAATAAAAGTTCCTAAACCCATTAACCCTCTACAATGGTGAAGCTTAATGAACACCGATATCCGATAATGTCATGCCTTGCCAAGACCGTTTTGTGCTTACCAGTTACAAAAGTTCCATGTGTATTATTGTTAAGCTCGGCAGGTTATTTTGTCAATTAGACCCGCATATCACTTGAACAAAATAATGTCAAGACACTCGTCATTTTGCGTAGTTGTTTAAATGATGACACATAACGGAGACAGTCCAGAGATATTTGGATTTTCATCAACAACATTTAATAAGTGTTTCTTATAAGATCATAAATTACAATGTTGGCTTTAAACGAAATTAACCATTATTTTATCGTGAATTTTTCAAAGATTAAGGGTTAAATTTAAATAGTCGTTAAAAGCCTAATATAAATATAAAGTAGTAACGTATAAAAAATATCAATATAATTTAAAAGCATCACTTACATCCGATTCTGTTGTAGATTTTGTAAGTCTGTACTATTACGCTGCGATTTAAAACCAAAGTCCACCTTGGAGTGGGATCCGAAACGTTACTAGTATGTGTACAAGAGTTGTCGTTCCAACTTGGGCTTCCATCTACAGCGTTACTTGGTTGAAAATTAACATGATTGTCTTGTGTAGATGTCTGACTTGCATTCTGTTTTAGTGCAACAATTCGACCTGGGCAATTTAAGTTAAAACAAAAAGATTGGAAAAAGAATGTAAATTTTTGATTAGCAGATATTTTAATTTGAAGGAAACTAGGAAATAATAAAATTTGTCGTGAATATCAGAATAGCAATACTTACAAAACATAGATCGGTAAAATATTATTATAAATTTTAGAAAGACAATTTATTGAGAGATATTTAATAAAACAAATTTATATTGTATATTACTTATGAGTTCTTAAAAAATAAAGGAAATTATTTTTCTATAACTATACGTTAAAAAAACATACTATTTTTTAATTCCTTAGACCAATATTTATTTTTAAAAGCACAAATGTTATTTACCCTGGCTGACGTAAAATGAACACAGAATCGTCAAAAGAGTTCCATTAAGAAATAGTTTTTCTGTAGGTCTGGACAAGTTACAATAAATATCCATGGTTACGTTGTCAACAATAAAATCACATTCCTGTTGACTTGTGACGTCATCATAAAACTTGACTGAAAGGTTTTCTTTGTGTATCTCTAGAAAATAAAAAAAATATTACGTATGACATGTAATACTTTAAATATAACTGTATGAATGAACCTGTATACACATTGTTCTATTTTTGAACTTTTCTTAGTAAAAATATAACACCTTTCTGTTCAAATACTATAGACACCCCCCTAATGTATTTAATTTTAGTAATTGTTAAAAGTGCTGTACTAATTTACCCTCGATATTACTTGCAACTATCCTCAGCCAAGTAAGGTAAATTCCAAAGTTCCAGCTAATAGTAAGTGACAAGTTTGTTCCTGTAAGATTAGCACATGTTGTGTCATCACCGTCAGTAATATAATTAACTCCCTGTGACTTGTTACTGTTAATATTTAGGGTTGAATTATTGGCAATGTCAGCTGAAAGAGAATTTATTTATAAAGAGCAGTTGAAGATTGGGAAAATATATTTTAGAAATATAACTTACTATTGATCTAGGCATCATTATATTGTTTTATCATACTGTTAGAAAGGTTTAATTGTTTTATAAATTCATTGTGTCATTGAAATGGTTTAAAAATATAATTTAATTAACATAGTTAAAGATTAAAACAATTGTAAAAAATACTCTTAAAGGTGAACTAGATTGCTTTATAACACTGATACCATGTTTCACTAGAAATAATTATTTATTACGTTTTTAAACATACTCTGGAAAAAAATATTATAACAATGAGTTATTGCAACAAACAGTGTCGTACCATACTGACAAGCTGGACCAAACCATCCAATGTCACATCCGTTCGGACAGTCACCATTGGTTACATTACAAGCCATGTTGTTCTTACAGTGACATTTGTATTGGCAGTCAGAACCAAACCATTTGTGGTTGAAACGGTCTGTGGTGTTACATGCTATAATAGATGGTATTAAGTGATGAGAAGGCTTCATAGTTGAAATAGAAAAAATAAGAAACGATTAATTTTATGAAAATAATGAATGTTATTTTATTTAAAATAGGCCTAACTCTTAAATGGCACCTAAGAATAGACGTCTCATATATGACATTGATTAAATTCAAATCAATATATTGTTTCGAGTCTGTCTTCTTCGAGGGGCATAATTAATTTAATAAAAGAATGCTTGTAAATTGGAGAAATTTAAACCGGGGTAAGTGAAAAGTAATGCTTTGAACATCACTGCTAAATTTTAACTACTATAAATTTCATGTTAATATTTTTTCGCCAAGGAAGATTTCTTGCCAAAACGTACGTTCCCTTGAATTGTTCAGGCTTCCTATACCCCGTTTAACATCTTCATCGATGCGAAAGAATATTTGTTTCCGGACTCAATAACAACATTTCAAATGTTATCTACTAGACAGCAACATACGTGTTAACTTACTTTGAGCTGACTGGTAAATGAGTGGTGCCACAAAAACAAACAGAAAAACTGTCTTCAAAGTTGACATGATGGAATAATGTCATTACGCGCGCATTTGACTGAAATCGAAAAGTTACAATTGACACAAATTGTTTATAGACCATTTTTTTTTTTATTGCACACTAATTTTGACCCTAGAACTAAGATGCAATAATCGTCTGTAAAGAAGGACTATATGTAAAGTTAAAGCAAATTTTTTTTTTTTTTTTTTTTTTTTG
>MUZC01002195.1:586941-605610 GCA_002072015.1 Radix auricularia
GAGGGGAATGGTGTAAAACGACGTACCTGTTGAGTATTAAGTAATTTTAGCTTTCAGGAATTACTAATTTTGAAGAGAGTTGATAAAAAATGAATTAAATACATTA
The DNA here is from genome assembly GCA_002072015.1 of Radix auricularia. Classification (NCBI taxonomy): domain Eukaryota; kingdom Metazoa; phylum Mollusca; class Gastropoda; family Lymnaeidae; genus Radix; species Radix auricularia. Next base: position 587,048 of record MUZC01002195.1, read on the forward strand.
CGTTGAATCCCAAAAGATACAGAATAGGATGAAAGCACAAAATTAATTCCTTCCATAAAATACTTCGGATACCAATTGCCTTTTGCTATCCCGAGGTAAAACTTTTACGTCACCTTACCCCATAATATACCTCCCGGTCTTGACTGTCAATCAGTATGAGGGCCTGTTGATGATTTGAGCACATCATGTACACCTGATCTACTAACATTAGAAGACTAAAAAATTGAAATATATTTTAAATAATATTTTACACCTTGGTTTGACTTTTCAAAATTTTATTTTACTTTGAGGGTCAGTTTTCGAAAATAGTTCAATAGGTTTTATTGGTGTCTATTGGAGGTTACATATTTTCTCTGCTCGTGTTAAACATTATTAAAAGCAGTTCCTATATCAGAATGTCTATTTACATCAGATTGTATTTGAAATATTAACCTTCATCCCTCTCTGTTGTTTGCCGCTGTAGTATGGTGGGTAGATTTATATTTTATATGAAAAACATCAAATAATACAGTCAAAAGGGTAAATTGTGTGTTTGAAACACTCAACAAATCAACAAAAGTAGATTTTGCCCTGCAAATGCATTACAGGACTAGCGTGTTTTTAACTTACCTGAGAAATAGAAAGAAAGAAAAAGACACACGCTGGTACAGCCACACGCACACAGACACAAACACAAAGATATATTTAATATGTGCATATTGTATGGCATCTCCTTATTTTGCAGTACTTTATATGGCTGGGGGCATAATTAATATATATATATTTATTTATTATATATAAAGTAACACATTGTTAAAGTACACACTTCCTTTCAGTGTACTGTAAAGAAAATGGGTCATGCAAACAAGTATAAGAGCAGTGCAATGGAAACCTTTTACCAGTCTCGGCGAAATCTTTCCTAAAACACACTCAAGCATAGACACTTTCTTAACATCCTGGAGCAGTCAAAGGATAAAATATTTTAATGTAAACATAAGGCATTTGAAAGAAGCAAACAGTGGTAATACAATGGGCCGAAAATAAATATGTCAAGACATGAAAGTTTAGGTTAATATTTTATTAAGACGTAAAGATTTCTCTGCTTAAACCTTGGAATGTAATGTGTCTATAGACAAAAGATATTACAAATCTAAAACTCTACTGAGTTTTGTTATATACTAAGTGAAATATGAACAAAAAAGTAGGTTTTATTTGGTTAATTTAATATTTGAGATGAAAAGTTAAGCTATTCTAAATGTTTTCTAAGGTCTTTGAAAATACTATAATATCATCCATTACTAAAATGATGGAAAATTATTATATATCTTTTTAAAATTAAGATATATTTGAGATCTACAGTTGTAAAGATTAAACTCTTACTTACGATTATATGTTGTTTTCATCCCAATAATTTCGATTTGAGAAAAGTATGTACACTTTTTTGGTACGTAGTGAGGCAAATGAAAAGATTTGGAACGTGCGGTTCTTAAAACAAAATGTTATTTGACAGATAAGGTTAGTGCAGACTGATTTTTACTTCCTTGTCCATGACAGTCCTCAACAAGATTTTAAATTTACAGCATTATATTTAACATTTACTGTTGATACATCCTACAGTTTATAAACAAAATTGAACTATAAAGTTATTGTGTTATAAATCTAAATGTTAAGGATTGGTTTAACAACTGATCCTGTGCTTATACTATAAGAGATTGTAGTATAGGAAAACATTAAAAAAGATATAGAAATCACCACATACAAATGTAAGTACAGCTAGTTCGTTTATAAGTGTGATATAAAATAAAATAAATTGTGTTAAAGTAAATATATAAATTTCTATGGTCTCAATCATGATTATATATATCCAATAACTGAATTAAATTTTTTTTTTTTACTAATTGGCCTCAGGGTCATTTAAATACCAACAAATTCGGAGTTATTAAAAAAAGTCACATAACTCAACTTGCAAATGGTGGGTAAATGTATCATGGCGTCTTTCAGCAAATCAGTATTAGTTCCCGCAAAATATTAGATTCATCGTGATTCTGTTAGGTTTAATTTGGAAAAAAATACTATCCAGCGCATATCCCAGGACGAGTAGAATACGCGAGAACTGAAATCAACAGCCCCGACGGGTAACATCTAAGACCAGTTAGGTGCTAGTTTTAGATGTGATTACAGTCGCTGTATGGAATTAAGACGGGGACACCCCATGGTAGAGAGTGCCCCTGTCAATGATGAGAACTACTGTACCCGTTGAGGGTCGGGTCATCCGAAACGACCATTTCGTTCTCCTTTCTAGCTAAGACAGTGAGCAGCACTGTAAGTTGGTCAGGAATACGCTTTGGATTAAGTGCCATAAGGAACTCGGCGGATGTCAACTCTCAGGAAAACTTCCAAATCTGGGTGACCTGACCCAAAACTATGTGGATGGTTACGGCGGTAGTCAGCAACCTTTGTGGTTGGCTACAATGATGTTTCCCCATATCTTGCTACCGTCCTTGGAAAGGAATTATGGACACTTTGACCCCGGACGATTTGACCCCGGACGGTTCGACCCTGCTAGTTTGACCACAGAGTCGAGCCAACTGGGTTCGGATCAACCGGGATTGAAGTGTACGAGCACCCTTGTTTACAGGTGGTGTGCTTTGTCGAGGTAGCACCACAGTTGTAGCGGGTCGAAGAAGAAATTCCATCACCGCCTTTTTGGAAGGTACAACCTGAGAGACAGCCTGGACCGTCCTTGAATGTGCTGTACGATGCACATACGACCTCCCCAGATGAGATCATCTTGAAATTTTCCCCACCCTCTCTTGGTGGAGAGGGAAAAGTTGCCGGAAAGTCTCTAAGTGATAGTGAAAAGAAGAACAAATAATATAATAAAAATGAATTGCAGGTAAGTATTTGACACAAATATTTTACATGTACAAAACGAACATGTCTAGAGCTGTAATTAAACAAGAATATCTAGAAAAAAATGAAGTAAAAGGTATAATTAATTTGATCTTGAATAATTTAAAAAAAATTAATTTACTCTTCTCATAAACTATTAACTTGTGTATAACACCAATTTTACTATATTTATAACTACAGGGGACTTTAATTGGAAGAATTTAAAGAAGCTCCTTTACCTAAAAATATATTACCGCCATTTTTCCTTTTGCTGCTTTACTCCCGTTATATAACTTTATATATTAACTGGCATTTGTATCCCAAAGAATACAAGCTTTTGAGTACGATTATTTTTTAAAATTTTATTTTTAAGTAAATAAGTCATAAGAATTACATTCCCTTTGAAACTCATTTTAACCGAGCTCGTGAAATCATAAGTTACTAAAGTACGGTAACGTTCTTTAAACATGTGTTTTATTTTTATTTTCAGGAAATATTAGCGTATACTGAAAAAGGAAAAGCATGTATTTTGTAAATAAATATACTGTATTTGTTTTATTAATACACATTATTTCTGATCATGCAAAAGGTATGTACTTGCGTTAATTCACATTGCAAAATATTTAATGATATTTGTTTAGTAATTTAAGAAAGTGTGAGTTACGCCTTTTAGATATTTTCCGCATTTTTACTTAGTCTAAATAACAAAATTTAATTATTGCATTTGACCATAGTTGTAAATGTATACGTTTTTAGACGACTACAAGAACTTTAAAATCCTAAATAACATTTTGTATTAACATTAACATCTTGTCGTGAAATTATTCAATTTTGGTGCCATTTGAACAAGAAATAAGTCGAATTAAACTTGCTCTGTCGCAGCATGTACCACCACAGACCGTTTTAAGAACAAATGGTTTGGTTCTAACTGCCGGTACAAATGTCACTGTAAGAACGATGTGGCTTGTGATGTAACCAATGGTGACTGTCCCAATGGATGTGATATTGGATGGTTTGGTCCAGCTTGCCAGTATGGTAAGGCATATTATTATATGTCGCATGGATTTAGTTCCAATGTTTACTCTGCAAAAAAATTTCAAAGCAAACAATAACCTGCACCTAAGAAGATTTCATGATCGACGTAATAAGCGTTTCTATTATTAAAAAAAATATTTTCATCAATTCAAAAAACTTTTACTTCAGCCGACATAGCAAACAATGCAACCCTAAATGGTATCAGTGAGTTGTCACAGGGAGTCAACTACATTACAGACGGTGATGACACGACGTGTGGTAAACTTACAGGAACAAACTTGACACTGAAGTTGACCTGGGACTTTGGATTTTACTTTACTTGGTTGAGGATTGTTAGAAGAAACGATGATGGTAAAAACCTTATTTCATACTAACGGATCTAAAAGGAAATTGATATTTTCATTATCTTAATTTTCGTTTCTTTAATTTACATATACATAGTATTACATTTCTTTCATAACTTCTTAAAAATTAAAACGAGCTCTTCTTAAAGTTGTAGGATTACAAAAAGAAAGATTCACTATACAGTTTCAAGGGGACTTCACAGTTCAACAACAGGAATGTGTTTTTGTTGCTGACAACGTAACCATGGATATTTATTGTAACGTATCGAATGTTATTGACAAAATATTTCTGAACGGATCTGAATTTGGAAATCTGTGTTCAATTTATGTCAGCCAGGGTAAACAATACACGTTTTATAAAAATAAAAACAAATACATTTTTTAAACTTTCGATTAAGAAGTCATTGACATATTAATTTCTTTTTTTTAAATATATTATCTTTTCCTAAGTAAAAGTACATTTATTGCTTTACGAATTAGTGATTTTTTAATTTAAAAAAAAATTAAAAAATTTAAATATTTTTTTTGTAAAGTTATCTTACCATTAAATAAAACATGGTGTTAAAGATAGATTACAATACAGTTATTGTTGTTAACACGTCAGATTCACATGTATTGAGTTCGACATTTATTAATAGAACTGAATTTAATAAAACTTCAGCAGTGTAAGTGCTTAAACTTTCGTTTTCAAACCAATATTTGATTTCTTCAGGTCGAAATGTTGCGTTAAAACAGCTAACAAGTCAAACATCAACACAAAACAACCATGTCAGTTTTATGTCTAGTAACGCTGTAGATGGTAACCTGAACTGGAATGATAACTCTTGTACACACACAAGTTATTCTTCAGATCCCGCTCCAATGTGGACACTTGTTTTAAATCACAGCGTAACAGTACAGACTTATAAAATCCACAACAGAGTTGGATGTACGTGGTGTTATTTTAAATATCCTCATTATTTTTATTAAACAGCTGCTATATATTAATGCAGTTGAGAAATTTTCTTGTCTTGTTTTACATTATAAAACATGTCATTGCATTTCTTCGTCTATGACAATACAGCTGGAGATAGCGCATATTGTTGCCTGGAACGATTGCAAGGATTTATTCTGACAACATTTGATCAACGGAATCAAGGAATCCAAAACTACACAGATTCTATGACGTCACCACAAGACGTGTACTACGTTTTACCAAGTGATCCATTAACTCCAGTTTCTAAAGTTCAAATAGAAGCAACGTATTCTGACAATAATTTGTTCAAAATTAAAATACTTACTTTGTGTGAGGTGGAAATTTTTGGTGGTAAGTTTTAAAATTTATTTATTAATTCCACACAGCTGCAGCGAGGTAGGTGAATAAGGACATTTTGCTAGCTAGATTATGTTTGACTTTTATTGATGCTAGGTTCCGGAGACCTAATTCGTCTTAAATTTCATGTGTCATTCCAAAACTGTTAGTGGATAGCGGCCATAAAACGATTTTGAAAAAAATCCGTACTGCTTCTTGATTATTAATAGATGTAATACTAATTAGAATCATAAAAAAGTCACGCGTCATAGAAAAATCTCTTTGCTTCGTGCGGCTGTATTAGAATGTTGAGTCATGTGATAAGCCTTATTCTTAGGCTAAGTGTTGAGCAAAATTTTATTAGAGTAGTAACTAGAATGTAACTGAGTATGATGAAAAAATGTTTAGCTTATACTGTTATTTATAGAGTTTCTATCACCCCTAAATTGTTTGGTAACACTTCAATGACTTTACAGCCGCCTGTATCCAGTAGTGTATAATTTGTATCTTGTCTTTTAATACATTTCCGTAAGGCTCATCAGAAATATTTGTTGTCATCATTTTAAAAATACGTTTACAAACAATGTAAGCTTGACTTTTCAAGTTAAGAAAAAAAATTGCTTTCTTTTTGGATTGGTAGAACTTGTATTAGTCTTTATAGAAAAGTAGATTTAGCAGAACAAGCGTTTAGAATCTGGAGGCTGTATCAAAGAATTACGCATTTTTGTAAATAAATTATTTCATAAGCAATGTGTCATAAAAGCAGCTTGATTTCGGTAGAGAGGCTGCAATGTGAAAGTTTCAAGCTTTCGTTTGTTGAGCACTCGTTTTACACGTATATGAGCTAAGCAGAAAATTGCCGTATTGTTCTCAGATTCCACTTGTCCAAACAACACCTATGGTCGTGATTGTGAGAACATCTGTAACTGTGACGTACCAGGAGAAAAGTGTTTTGTTAGTACAGGAAACTGTTTATCTGGATGTAAGGCTGGATATTATGGACAAGGATGCACTAAGGGTAGGTTATTTTAAAATATTTTTACAATTCAATTTAAATAATTTTTAAACCAGGGTAATATATTTTTGTAAAATGTAGTCTGAAAGATATAATTAAAATTAGTGCTGAAGAAAGTAGCTCCTTAGATAATGAATATAAAAATTTTTAAAAGGGTGAGCAAGAAAAGCCTATTTAAGCTTAGATATTATCAATATTTTTTTTTTTTATAAAATTAGAGTAAAGGAAAATTTCTTAAATTGAGTTAATAGTTTAGCTTTGAATAGGCACTAGTTACTTATTTTACAAAGCATTAAAAAAGACTAATTATAATTACACGAAAACTTCACTTTTTTATATGGTTAAAGAGTGAATCGCTGATATAAAAATACTTTGTAATTCAAAGGTAAGATAAAAACAAATATCTAAATAATTCCTTACTACCTTACCCGCAAAATACTGTGGATTAATATCACTGAATAATTAATTAAAGACCTTACAAATTCAAATTTTGGCATAAAGATAAAGATCTTAAAAGACGAACAGTGCGAAAATTCAAATTATTTTGTCTTAGAGTCACTTTAGGAATTATGACAATAAAGATTGGTATTTATTTAAGATAACGTTAGAAGTAGTATGTTTAACTATAGACTTGTCTGACTCAGGCAATCGTAGATCCTAAATGCTTATTGGTGGTTTTTTGTCTTGTCCTCCATTGTTTTTGGTTGGGGTTTGAAGTTTCAATACAATTGAACTTGGTTATGTCGACGGCCTAGGGGTTTCCCGACAAGCGTCGAGATAATAGGGTTGGTGAGATAAACAAGGGCGAAATAGCAGGGTTGGCGAGATAACCGAGGGCGAGATAAGTGGGTTCGACTGTAATAGCAATAGAAGTAATGACGCAGTTGTCAAGGTATGAGAATCACTGCGTTTTTAAGTTGTATTTTTGCCTGGTTACAAGCTCATGTTTTGAGCTGTGAACGAGTTCACGGGGGAGCGGTGTTCAGTCCATGCAAGGTCTGTCCAGGCCCACGGTATATAACTCGTGGGTGTCTTGATGTGGGGGACAGACAAGGAGATATGTTGCGGAGACCAGTGGCGTAGTGACAAGTCGCCGGGTGTGAGGAACACGAGAATACCGCAGCTGTTAGAGTTGCCGTGTTGGCCGGCTGGACTGTACGCCGGGCCTAGGTTGTACTTAGAGGCACGGAGATATGGTAGCGCTTGAGAGTTGTATATAGGTGACTTGTGGAGACTCATGTAAATAAAGTCTGTTGCTGTAAAAGGACTTGAGTTCAATTATTGTACAACAGTGGTTGGTGCGTGAGCCTCGGGAACTGAACCCCTAGACAACGATACCCGACAGCAGTGACGCGGGTTCAAAATAGCGACTATCAAAAGAGCTATTGTCATAAAAGCGACTTCACTGCTTAGCTTTCCTTGTGCAACTGTTAACTTAACACGTGGTTCCCAAATGTTTTTGACGCAAGGACCTCTTTTTTTTATAGTCTAAACTTACCCACGGACTCCAAGTGAAGTACATAAATGCATTGTACAAAAAATAAAATAAATATATTATTAAAATGGCAACATTTTATAAATGGAGCAGTTATTGTAATAATAAATTTTGATTAAAATAAAATTTAAATCAATAATGATTTGGATTAACTTATGCTACATACGCACTCATTTTTTATTCAAACAACAGCTAATTACAAAAAAACTATATAAAAAACAATTACAAATAACATTTAACTTGTCTTAAATACATAATGCGGAAATAATTTTAAAAATAGAGATTTAAAACAGAATAGAAAAGACCAAGGTTACTTAAATTATGTAAAGTTAATCTCTAAATTGTGTGCAAGTGCGCGAAGGTATTTTAAAATATCATACTGATCTCGATGTTCCTGTACAGCAGGGATTCGTGTGTTCATTGTCACGAACTTCTTCATTCTCTGAGTCAAGTCTCTGCCTTGTAACAGCTGTGTAAGATTGGTCTGTTAAAGGGCTTCCTCCCACCTTAGAGCTTTGATACATCTGTAGATGGATGGGTGTTGATTTTCAGCTGATCCTTAAAAAGACATTGTGCCAACTTTCAAGCTGATTGTTTGTTCGTGGCAGTCCTGCACCTCGTCGAGCTTTCACACTTAACATATGTATAGGAAATAACGACTGTCTTCTATCTCCAAGTCTGTTTCTCCGCCCTACATAGTAATTATTAAAGTAATTCACAAAAGGCATTATTTGTGAGGGTAGTCTGCCCCCAGTTCATTAAAGCATCGCTTATTTCATCCACAGGTAGAAAGGCAAGGGCAAGGATCATTTTCAATGGCATCCAAACATTTTCCTCTTGCACATGAAACCGTTGTTATCCGATTTTTATGAATCTTTCCCCAGAGCGATTGCCCTTATTGAAAGTTACAGCATGATAAGTGCGTTTTAGGAAATGCTTCAGTTAGCGCAACTTTGGAAGCTAGTTCATAGTCAATCTGTACACTTTTTGTAGCCAGGTTTTGATGATTTGATTTCAGTCCACATTCGAGAGTATGACTCGTTACAAAGGCCAGACTAAGTAACGACCATAAGACACCGTGTGCTGGCGAGGTTTATGGGGAAGTTAAATTAATGTTGTGGGGGCTGAGAGACTATCTGACCTAATTGGCTTTTATTGACCAATTAGATCGGATTGTGATGGTGTGGATTAGATATGTTTGGAAAGACTTTCCATCTCAGAAGAGTAGTGTATTTATCACAACGATGAATTCACATTGTATGTTGACTGGTTTTCAGAGTATATACTTTTTTTTTAAACATGCGTAAATTAAACGTTGAAAAAACATTTTTCATTTGGTTTTTAATTTTTAGTAAACAAATTTCAATGAAAACCTTTTTTAGCCTGTTCTCCTGGCTACTTTGGCGTTGATTGCAAATCAAACTGCAGTAATTGCTTGAATCATCAGTGTGACCAGGTAGACGGCAAGTGTAACAGTTTTTCTATGAAAGGAAAGAAGCTGCCCTACTGCATACAAGGTTTGTTTATTATATTTGATCCAAAGTAAATTAACAATGAATAAATATTTCTTTCATAATATCCTTTTTTACTGCACGTGCCCATTACATTATAATTGTCTACAATTATTCCAGTTCTTTTAAACTATCTGCCTCGCATATGCTAAATTTGTGGTTTGTGGAAATTTGACAATGTTATCTTTTGATTGGATCAAATTTGATACATTTAGATGAAAATATTGATAGTAGTTTTATTAGAATTACAATAATTGTACAAGCCCGGCGTATTTTACAATAAAAGAAGATCTTGTATGTATAAAAATGTAACGTTCCTTTGTGGTGACACTACTTCAAAAATGCTGTAAAATAGTTAACTACGGTGCATTTTCTTTCCAAGAGTGCCCACAGAGTGACTTCTTTCTGTTTCCATTCAATGAGTGAATTTCCGAAAATGACACTGAAGAGAAGAGCAGCCACTTAGAGATATTTTAAAAAATATGTTTCAAATTATGCGGTTATGAGCCATATAAACATCCACATATACAGTCATATTTCAGTTTTGCTATTTTTTGATCTATTTTGTCACACTTCGGTAACCAGTTGTGATTCCAAAGAGCAGGTTTGATGAAAGGTAGTGTGGTTTCCGAAGAGAGTGAGGAACCATCAACATGGTGTTTGCTGCCAGAGAGCTGCAAAGAGAAATGTCAGGAGCAGAACTCTGACCTTTTCTCCACCCATGTTGACTCAACCAAGGCTTTCAATACAGTTGGCAGAGAGAGTCTGTGGAAGATCATGGCCTAGTACGGTTGCCGAAAGAAATTCATTGCCTTGGTGCAAAAGTTCTACGAAGGCATGCAGTCCAGAGTCCAGGACAGAGGAGAGTCATCTGACCCTTTCCCAATCACAAATGTTTTCTAGCAAGGATGCGTCCTGTCAAAAGCACTCTTTAGCACTGTTTAGCATCATGTTTTCTGCCATGCTGAAAGAAGCCTTTAGAAACGAGAATGTTGGTGTCAAACTGAGGTAGTGTACAGTTGGCAAACTGTTCAACTTTTGGAGGCTCCGGGCAAAAACAAAGGTCCCTACACAAACTTTGGTCTGCAAGTTAACACAAGGAAGACTGTAGTCCAGCTCATGGAAAGCCTTACTCTGCGCCAAACATCACTGCCAGAAGCTCAACGCAGTGAAACGTTTCACATATTTAGGCAGCCCACTGTCTCAAAATGTCACCAACGATGATAAAGTGAATGCCAGAATTGCCAGGGCGAGCTTCACTTTTGGCTGGTTGTACCCAAATGTCTGGAGCAGAAGAGGCATTACAATCCAGACCAAGGTGAAAATATACAGGGCAGTTGTGCTCCCCACACTGCCATATGCATGTGAAACATGGACCGTGTATCAACAACATGCTATAAAGGTGAACAACTTTAACACAACAAGCTTCAGGAAGATCCTTAGCATAACGTGGCAGGACAATACTCCAGACACGGTGGTACCGACCAAAGCAGGTCTCCCCAGCATCTTCACCCTCCTGATGCAGTCACAGCTTCGCTGGGCAGGGCACCTAGACCGAATGCCAAATGAGAGACTACCAAAGAGACTCTTCTATGGCAAGCTCCAGCATGGCCAGTGGTCCCATGGTGGACAAAAGATACGCCTCAAAGACACCCTGAAAGCTTCAATAAGTTGTTTGTAATTCTCAAATAATTTAGTGAAATACCCTACGATCTGCATTGATTCTGCGAGATAAGATGTAAACCTGGGAACTTTAAGAGTTAAGCACTCAATATTAATTACCGTTATAACTTTTTTTTTCGTAGTTTCTAAACATAAAGAATGTTTTAAATATTTCGTAGTTGTTGATGATATATTAATAAACAAGTAATACAAATTGGAATGGGTATATAAACGCAATTTGCAACAAAGAATTTCGGACTTTTTTTTTAATCAAGCGGTGTCATTATTACATTAAAAGTCATTTAAAATCAATAATTCTCTAAGTAAAAAAAAACAAAAACAACAACAACAAAAAACAAACAACAAAACTGCTTTCTAAAAATGAGTATTAAATTGCCGAAGTCAAATGAAAAGAGATTTTTTAAAAATGTGTTTGCTACCTTTGTATTGTTTTAAATATCCATTGCTATCGTTTGGCGTTTGTTTCATCCCCATATATGTTATGGTTAACGAGAAACTCAAAAATTTTTTAACGCACTTATGTTTCGTTAGGTCACTATACCTTATTACGTGATATTTGTTAAATCACGGTAATTCTTTCGCTTCTAAAATTTTGCGACTTAACACAGCAAATTCATTCTGCTATGCAAGAAATCAGAAAGAAAGAAGTTTTTGTTTACGTATGCACATCTAAATAAATAATAATAATAGTAGTTGAAAGTATGTAAGTATCAAAATATACATTATTAATAAATTGAGGAAAAAATAGAATATCTTCTTAAATTTTTAATTATCACATTAATTTTTAATTATTAATCATTTGATTAATCGTGAATTTCCACAGTCAAATAAAACATTAACTGTCTTTCTTGGCCAAAATACTATTAATGTTGTCTATGTATTTACTCCCATTAAATTTTGAAGTACATGCTAAAAAGTGTTTGGTTTTTTATGCTTTTATTAAAGTTCTCACCTTAATGAAAGATTTTTAAAAATTGTAGCACTTTTGTTTTAAAGAATATGTGTCAAATAACAAATAAAAAGAAGAGAAAGTTCTTATTATAAGGTATGCAATGGAAAACAAAAGGTATAGTAGTGAAAATAATAATAAGTTGCCTTAAATATCCTTATCACTTTAGCATTTTCCAGATACACGATTTTAACCTTTTTGTCAAGCATTGTATATTTCCAATTGAAATTTTAAAATGAATTGCATACATATATTCTAGTAAATATTTTTCTAATAAGAACAGCACACAAAACTTAAATTTCAAAATAAACGTTTTGAATAAAATTTCTTTAAATTGCAGACTGTGATCCAGGTTTCTATGGAGCTGACTGCAAGTTGAACTGTTCAACATCTTGTTCTGAAACTTTATCTACTTGTGACGTCATGGATGGTCAATGTTTTGGGTGTAAGCCTGGGTTCTATGGCACTAATTGTACCACACCTTGCCCACAAAATTGTAAAGATTCTGTCTGTGACAACAAGTCTGGTGACTGCTTAAGCTGTAATACTGGATTTAAAAATGTTCACTGTATAGAAGGTAAGTGAAAACATTTGACCACTTACTTCCAGTGGCGTAGCTAGAGCATGTTGCCACCCGGGGCGGTCTCCAATTTTGCGGCCCTTTTAGCGGACTACATAAATGACGTCACTGTCACGGATGACCAATTTGTCATTGTAAATTGTTGTGAGTTGCGCACGATGGTGTGTTTGATGGTTACTTTTATAGTATTTAAAGTTATTGGTTAGTGGTGCGAAAGCGTGCAAAAGTAATTTTGTTATTGAGGTCATTGGAATGTGTTAAGAAGTTTAGAGAGTTTGGTGGGTGTTTGTGGTTGTGGCAAAAAAAAAAACGCCACTAAAGTTGTTGTTTTCTATCAGTGCCTTTTATTCTTGTGTAACGGTAATTGTATGAATTTTGGAGCAAGCAGTCAAGATATAAGTATTAGGACGCTTGTGACATTTCTGGGGGCTCAGTCCGGGATTACACAGAATACACAGGCACTGCTGAAACAACGAGAATGCCAGTGAATACTCTGGAGGAGATATTAGCACTGGTGGATGCCCTTCAACTGAGAGGTGAAGAAAGGAGAGAGTGCATAGAGAGAGAGGTACAACGAGCGAGAGAGGTGGCTGATAGGGCGGCCGAGAGAGAGATGGCGGATACGGCAGTCGAAAGAGTGGCAATGCTAGAGGCCAAGAGAATAGAGGCTACCAATGGAATAAATACGAATGGGACAGATAACAGGCCCAGGCAGCCCAAGCCTCCGCCATTCACAGATGGTGTCGACCAGCTGGATGGATACCTAACAAGGTTTGAAACGTTGGCTAGCACCAGCAAATGGCCGGAATGTGACTGGGCTTTGTCACTAGGTGCGCTTCTGTCTGGTAGAGCCTTGGAGGTGTACTCTAGAATGCCCTACGAGGACGCATTGGTGTATGTAAAGGTGAAAGAAGTGCTTTAAAAAGGTATAATCTCACAGAGGAGGGGTATCGAGACCTATTTAGAAAGAGCAGGCCTCAGGAAGATGAGTCACCATCCATCTTTATAGGAAGAATCAAGGGCTATTTGTGGAAATGGATTAGCCTATCGGGAATTGACAAAACATTTGACGGTCTTAGAGACCTCATAGTGAAAGAACAATTCATGGATGTGTGTCCTGAGGATCTGTCTATGCATTTAAGAGAGCGAGGTATCGACAGCCTGGAGGAGATTGCCAGGGTTGCGGAATGTTCCTGGAGACAAGGAAGAGAAGCTTTACTTGTGGCTCTGGTGCAACACGAAATGGCAACGATAATTACCTGAATGGGAAAAAAGTTGAGGAGCAACAGACCGGATTAGGTCAAAGAAAATGGCAAAATATGGCTGAAGGACGTTCAAGATCAGACGTGAATTGCTTCTTGTGTCACAGGGCTGGACACATAGCACGCTATTGTCCCAATACAAGGAAGGGCGGAAATACGAGTGTAAAGAGAGCTGCGGCGACACATGTTCCAGCTCGTAAATGGTCAAAGGGCAAACGCCATGCAGTGGGATAAGGGCCAAAACGCATGTGTTGGAGGAGAAAATGTTGGCCAACCCGTGGATACCAGAGATGAAAAATTACCAAGAGGTGGTGACTACAAAGAAACTGGAGCAGGAAAGTTGGTGATTATAGAAGGGTTCGTAGAATCAAATAAAGTTGAAGTATTGAGAGATACAGGAAGTGAAGTAGTGGTGGTCAAAAGAAAGTATGTGAGAGATGACCAATTAACTAGAGAAATAGAGCTGATCAGAATGTTAGATACCAGGGTTATCAGAGGAGAAAAGGCGATGATAGACATAACGACACCATACCTGAGTGGAAGGGTGGAGGCGGTTTGTGTGGAGAATTCAATAGTGGACCTGATTGTGGGTAATGTGCATGGAGCAAGAACCGATGCAAATATAGACAAGGTGGTCAAGATGGCGATGTTAACAACGCGAGCTCAAAGTAAAAAGGAAGGAGATATGTTGCCATTGCAAGTCACATCGGCGGAACAACAGCCGATGGTGAATCGTGATGTCATTATTAGAATGCAAAAAGAGGATGAAGACATTCGTTCATTACCTCAGGCTGATAACTCAAGGAGAGTTGGCAAATAAAAATTCGAGCAAAAAGAAGGCATTATTTTCAGAGTTTTTATGATGAGAAACGAAGGAGTAATGTCAGACAAATCGTAATACCTCAAGGATTAAGGAGCCATGTGTTGTCAATAGCCCACGACAGCATAACCGGTGGACATTTGGGAGTCAGTAAGATGAAAGATAGAATTTTGAGCAACTTTTATTGGAAAGGAATTGGCAAGGATGTCAAAATGCACTGTAAATCATGTGAGATTTGCCAGAAAACAGCAAAGAAGGGATCAGTTATAAAAGTACCATTACAAAAAGTCCCTGTGGTTGATGTGCCGTTCAAGAAGGTTGCCATTGATATCATAGGACCTATTGTTCCAGCGAGTGAATCAGGCCACCGATACATTTTGAATTTGGTTGACTATGCTACTAGATACCCAGAGGCCGTACCATTAAAGAAAATAGATACAGAGACAGTAGCAGAGGCATTGGTCGATCTATACAGTCGGGTGGGAATCCCCGAAGAAGTTCTAAGTGACCAGGGCTCACAGTTTACTTCTGATTGCATAAAAGAGTTGAACCGGCTACTAGACATCAAGCAACTTACGTCTACACCTTACCATCCTATTTGCAAATGGATTGGTGGAAAGGTTTTATGGGACATTGAAAACAATGATTAAACGGCTATGCAACAAGCAACCTAAATTGTGGCATCGATTCATAAATGCTGCTTTATTCGCATATAGGGAGGTGCCTAAGGAATCGACTGGATTCTCCTCATTTGAGTTATTGTACGGGCGTAGCATAGGGGGCCCTATGCATGTTTTACGGCACCTATGGACACAAGATATTCAAGATGAGGAGGTGAATAACAGCTATCAATATGTTTTTGAGTTACGACAAAAGCTCGATGACACACTAACCCTAGCTCAGGAGGAGTTAAGAAAATCGCAGGGGAAATACAAACATTACTACGATAGGGGAGCGAGAGATAGGAAGTTCAGGATTGGTGATCACGTTTTGATATTACTGCCGACGAAGGCAAACAAATTGTTAATGCAGTGGATGTGACCGTATGAGGTTAAAGGAATCATGGGACCATGTGATTATGTGGTTAATATGAAGGGAAAGAAGAAAACGCTTCATGCAAACCTTCTTAAGCAATATGTTTCTCGTGAAATGGATCAAGGGAAACTAGCAGGTGATGATATTAGCTGGGCTGAAATCAAGGAAAATTCAAAAAAGTGTCAAGCAGTTGGTGTTGGTGTTTTGGAGGATTATGAAGGTGAGGAAGAAAATGGAACTGCCGAGGTGTTGCCAGAGATCGGGACCTGGTTACAGAAGGAATCACATCGGGATGTGATTTACGATGAACATCTGTCCTCTCTACAGCGGCAGCTGATCGTGGCATTGGTAACAAAACATAAACCCATTTTCAATGAAAGCCCGGGAGGAACGACTTTGAGCATTCACCACATCAAACTCACAACTGATGTTCCAGTTAAATCAAAGCCTTATCCTATTCCTCATGCGTTACGGGAGGCGCTTCATAATGAGATACTCGAAATGGAGCAGTTAGGAATCATACGCAAAAGCAACTCCTCTTATGCATCACCAGTTGTTATTTTGAAGAAAAAGGATGGATATAATCGAGTCTGTGTAGATTATAGAGGTTTAAATAAAATTACAATTTTTGACCCTGTGCGGTGACTTCCCCTAACGAAAAATTCCATAAGGCATCAGAGGCTAAATATTTTAGCAGGATTGACTTGAGTAAGGGATACTGGCAAATCCCCGTTGAACTCATGGACATTCCAAAAACGGCATTCGTAACTCCAGACGGCAACTATGAATTCCTGAGAATGCCATTTGGGATGATGAATTCGGGAGCAACACTGGTTCGTACGACCCGACAACTTCTGGAAGGGATGAAGAATGGTATAAGTTATGTGGATGACTTACTAGTGTACACCTGCACTTGGGAAGAACATTTAGAGACAATGGGCGAGCTGCTACATCGGTTGGAAACTTCTAGCCTGACAGTCAGACCCACCAAATGCGTGTTTGGGTCAGTCGAGGTGGATTTTGTTGGACACAAATTGTCATTGGGAAAAATCGGGCTTCAAGAAGACAATGTCATTAAGATCCACATGCACCTCGACCAACAACAAAGAAGCAAGTGAGATCATTTCTGGGACTCACAGGATATTATAGAGACTTTGTACCAAATTATGCAACTCTCGCTTACCCGCTGACCTCCCTGACTAAAAAGGGACAGCCAAACAAAGTGAAATGGGAAAAGGACCAGGATGAAGCGTATGACGCTTTAAAGAAAGCCATAACGACGCGGCTATATTAAATATTCCTAATATGCATAAATCATTCATTCTAAGGACCGACGCGTCTGATGTCGGGCTTGGGGAAGCTTTACTTCAGGAAGATAGTAAAGGAATATTGCATCCTGTTGCCTTTGCCAGTAAGAAACTTCTGGACAGATAGACCAGGTATTCCACAATTGAGAAGGAATGCCTGGCGATTGTGTGGGCGGTCAAGACATTTGAACTCTATCTCTACGGAACGATGTTTATTCTACAAACTGACCACCAGCCGCTGAAGTACCTTAACACGGCTCGATTTGTGAGTGCATGGATCATGAGATGGGCCATGTTTCTGCAGAGTTACAACTTCACGGTGCAAACAATTACCGGGGAAAATAACGTAGAGGCAGACTTCCTAAGTAGACTTTGTTATTAAACTTTTAGAATAGTGCCCGTTCCTGTGGAGAGTCACGTTCTTGGAGGTGCATAGTCGTCCCTGGATGAAATCAAGTAAAATATATTTAAGACATTGACTCTAAAGAATATTATGGTCATGTTGATTTTGGTTGTGTGATTACCTTGGTAATATAATATTTTAAGTTGTTATGAGTTATAAGTTATTGGATTTATTATACTGATTTTTATAAATGCTATGTTGATATATTGGAGAGTAATAGTAATAGTTGAAGTATTTACAAAGAAATGTTACTATTGATAAGGGATGTTTGCGAGTAGATGTCCATAGAATATAGATAGGAAGCAATCATAGTTAATAAGTAAATTTGTAAATTGGTCATTCAAGTTTGTGGAAATTTGTCGATATCGAAAATTTTCTGGAAAGGGGGGCATATGTCACGGATGACCAATGTGTCATTGTAAATTGTTGTGAGTTGCGCGCGATGGTGTGTTTGATGATTGCTTTTATATTATTTAAAGTTATTGGTTAGTATTGCGAAAGCGTGCAAAAGTAATTGTGTTATTGACGTCATTGGAATGTGTGAAGAAGTTTAGAGAGTTTGGTGGGTGTTTGTGGTTGTGGCAAGAAAAAAAAAACGCCATTAAAGTTCTTGTTTTCTATCAATGCCTTTTATTCTTGTGTAACGGTAATTGTATATATCTTTGAGCAAGCAGTCAAGATATAAGTATTAGGACGCTTGTGACAGTCACACAAGAGGGGGAGAGGGGTGTCACTTATTTGAAGCCACATCAAAACGCCTAACTTTAAATAAAAGTTCCACTTCAATATATGATTACCGACACTTTATTTAATGAAGTTTTACATGGTTTCAAGCGTGTTTTTGATATTAGAGTGCAGCCTTAACCTAAAAAAATAAATAAATGGGAAAAAAATGATCGGAAACCTGCTCATTTCCAAATAGAAAAAAAGGCTCTTTGGTTGGGGGGGGGGGGGGGGGAAAA
>MUZC01002195.1:605637-630404 GCA_002072015.1 Radix auricularia
CTTTGTTATTGAAGAAGGGGTATAAGTTTATGAGACGACGTGTTTACAGGGAGCAGGGAGTGAAAAACCAGTAAAAATAGCGTAACATCCGTAATGGACGGCTCCACAAGTCAATCATATGATTTTTTAAAATATAAATAATTGTAATTGAAACGAAGTAAAGGTGGGGCAGATGTTACCCATCATATGCCAAATTTATGTTAGTATTAAGAAAAGAGGCCGTAAAAGATGATATACCTATAAGTAGTAGACATTTTAAAAATATAAGATACTTTTTTTTAAAGGCTACAAGAAAGTTATTGATGCTGCAGATCCCCCACCCCCCAAATTCACAGCCAAAAACATTACAAATTAATATGCCCTTACTATTTATGTATAAATATATTATTTTTTATAAACAAAGAAATTTTATACAATTAATATGTAAACACATTTATACATTTACTTACCTAACTTTTATAGCAGAGAAATCGTGTATTATGTTATCAAAATTTAAATTATTTGTAATATTTTGTTCGATGGACAATTTTGCAAGATTTTGTAGTCTTAAATCACTCATTGTGGAACGAAGATAATTTTTTTACCTGCTTCAGTTTGGAGAAACTCATTTTACAACCAAATACATTTATAGTAATTTTTGAAAACTTTCTTAGGAAAAGTGTAATGTTGGGTAAAGAATTTTCCAATCTGTACTATTGAATATATTTTGATAGATCTAGGGTGCATTCTGCCCCCCCTCTTTATGGCGGATCAGGGTGGGGCTGAGCGGGCCAAAGCCAGGGGCCCCGACGGTTTAGGGGCCTCCAAACTTTTTATATTTATAATAAAAGTGTAGAAGTGTTTGCACGAACCGTTGAAAATATAAAAAAATATAAAAATTTATAAATATTAACTATACAACTCACCGCGATTCAGACCTGATAGTGTTAATAATCGATAAAACGTGATTTAATTGGCTCACTTAGAAAACATAGTATAAAGTATAGTTTATTTTGTTTTAATTTCTCATTTTAGACAAGCTTCGCTGGCCGTGTAGAGAGTACATGCGCGTGATGCAACCGGTGTGGGGTTCGATTCCCAGCACTGGAAAATACTTTTTATTCTTTTCACACTCAATTGTAATATACCGCAAACACTTCAAACAGTTATTTCGTCGTGTTAGTTTTTTTTTTCTCATTATTAATATTTAGTTACAGTCCTATATTATCTGTTAACAATAATTTTATTTTATGGGATGCTGGCTGGATAGGGCCCCCGTTTCATTGCAGCCTGGGGCCCTGGGCAGTCTTAATCCATCCCTGCCACCCTTACCGTTTTTCTAACATAATGCCCCTTCTTTTATTATAGTATAGGTAAAGCCAGGTTGATCCAAGCTACTGCCACCTATGCGGCCGCAGTTGGTTCGCGCTTTTATAGGCCCCAGCTATCTTGAATTTCACGAATCATCCTTAATACCTTATCCTTACCTATATTGGGCCCAGCGCATTCCTTTCGCATACTAAGCTGCAAAAGGCCCCGTAATTGCTAAGCCTTGCCCTGTACAGCCATAAAAACCTGGTACCTTTTCGTTCAATATTGAACTGTTCTTTATCAATGATAATTATTTAATTAGTAGGTGACATGGTATTATACACGAATATTTTCTTGCAACGACATGTAACTAATCAGTGGGTTCTATTATTTTCTTTTTTATGCGGACGTTCCAAAAGAGTTATTTTTGGTGCAATAATTTTTTTCCATGCAATTTTTAGCGATATCTTTTCTAAAATCTAGCGTTACGAACGGACATGCATAGCAAATCATAAATGTGTTATTATATATGCTAATATATGTGTAATGAGAAAACCCCCAAGCTTAGGCTGCGCGCTATATAAGTTTGCATGAATAATAATGACATTATCATGATATCAGTAAATGCATATTGAATGCACAGCATAAAGGGATACTATAGCAAAGCAGTTTAAATTTCGAAATATTCACAAATATTCCTGAGGAGTCAGCCGGACGCTAACTTTAGGCATTAAATAGTGCGCACCAATAATACAGCACAGTGCGTTAAAAGTAAATTATGCGACTGTATTGTGATCCACATCAAGCAAATCTGTGATTTGAAGCCTATAAATTTTATAGCTTATTACGACGTCTATACTTATTCGCCCATTTGACCATACATCATTACCACAGTATTACCAGAAGATGCGGAAAATAATAAAATGTATTTTTTTTACACATACTAATAGCAAAAAACTATTTATTTTACATGAAACGTAGTGAGAAAAGTTAATCATATTTGCAATTTAATATACACATGCTAGTAACTCACATAAATTCTTTTATTATTGTCTAGTCATAAACTTTTTAAGATGTAGTTATGACTTGTCAGTTTATGCGCTCATTGGTCAATACTTTATTACCTCGACATTATCAAAAAACATGTAAACAAAATTTTAAAAAAAAATTAAAATATGAATAACAAAGAACTATTAATTTCGCATGAAACTCTTTAATTAAAGTATATCACATGATAAAAGAAAATACTAATGTATCAACGATAAATCTTATATACATTTTCATATACACGTTTCAGGAATTCAAATAAACGTTTTCATTATTGTCAGATCAGCACCCCTTCCAGTTGTGTATTAAAACCAAAGTTAGTTGTATTCAAAAATTTTCTAGGACGCATTCAAATATTATATGTAAATAACAATCAAACAAAAATTATTGTGGGGAGGTGTCAGATTTTTAAATATGTTATTTTTTTATACATAGAAATATGCAATTTTAAAATTTATAAAAGAAAAACAAACGCTAAACTGAAGCATAAGGTGACAAATTTCTTTTGCTGTAATAAATAATGGCTGTGAAGTTCAAAACGCATCGACAATTGAGAAGAAAACACCAACCAATTTTTAATTTAAATAGAAAAACAGATGTTATTCTTTGATATATAAAATTAAATTTATAATTTTTCGAACATACTGACATGCATGCATTAAAAAAAATACATTTAATACAACAAGGAAAAAAAAATCATCTCGAATAAACCATGATTTTTTTTGTTCCCTTTACACATTAATGAAAGCTCAAATCATGACTTCATGTCATACTAATGTTTGGCGAAAAACACACTCTGTTAATCTCCAAACCAACATTTAAAAAATTATTTTACGTCTATATTTTTCATTTATTTATAATCTTCATTTTTTTTTAAAAATCGGGAGTTACCTCGCATAGTGTCACGGTCCTGACGGAAGGACGATACGGACGGAAGGGACATGCATTGCAAATTATATATATTGATGAAAGGGAATTTGCGAGATAAATACCTCATTATATTTCTTAATATTCTCTTCCATATTTTGTTTTTGTATGCAAATATATTTAAAAAATCAATTTAAAAATATTCATATCTACTATTTTAAGGTGATCGGACAAAAAATTAACATTTTTTTCTTACTCTTCTATTTAGTTTCAAGAGTGTTTGACTGTTCAAAAGGTATTTATTATTTTTTAAATAGAAAACTAAATATTACGTTAACAATATATGAAAATACAATATTTGGAATATTTCCTTAATTGTTTAATAAACAAACTGCGCAATTCTCGCCCACCCTTGATCTCTCTTTAAAATTGTAATTATGTGACTTAGCTTTTTTTTTTTCAATCTCATATTGAGCTCTTCATAACTCTGTGATATCAAGTATAGCCTATTGCTTTTAAATGTTTAAAACATAAAATTAATAAAAAAATCTGTTTTAAGATTACCTTTTATAACTTGAAAACAATTAATTTCTATAACGCTTATGTGTTTTGAAATTTTTACTTACTATAATAGACAATCGCTATATTAAAAAAAAAATTAAAGAAATGTTTCAGACCATACCATTTATCACTTTTAAAATATTATGTGTAAATTAAAATAATATTATTTATAATGAATCCCAGACTGTGACAAAGGCCTGGCCAGTGGTGTTTGGTGTCACTCTAGCTGCTGACGTCATTGTTGTCATCATTGTATACTTCTGGAATAAACGACGTAAAAATTTCGCAGCCAAACCACGTGATACAACAGACAGTAGTTATGATCGCGTGGATCCAATCCAACAAAATGATCATCCATATCAAACAGTGGATAACGCGGGTAAGGCTATGTTGTAAGCTACACGTTTATGTATGTGATACATTTGATTGTTCTTGAGATAGATCGCACAGTGTTTGTACGCTTCACTCCACTTTGACGTGGTTATTCAGAAATAAAGAAAAGATGGTGACGGTGTTACTGCTCTTTAAAACAATAGTGTCAACGGTCATTGGTATACTTTATACTGACAAAGTTAGCAAAGATTTAAGAAAGTATCCATAAGTAAATTTTAAAAACATTTCCCTTTATAATATTTGAATATATCTTTAGTAGTTCTATGAGAATACTGCACTTATAAAATATGCTGGTCGAAAGTAAACACAAATTCATGAATAAAATAGCTGGGGCTTGTAAAAGTGGGCATCCAAAAAAGCTAAAACTAATATCACTATATCTTTGTTTACATTCACACATAAATGCTAATGTCAAATACTTGACAGAAGAGGTGGGCTCAAGAAATGTTTATTTACATGTGGCAGTTTTTTCCCATAGTGTGAATATTCCATTTATTTATAAGACTTTTTGGGAAAATATTACTTAACAAGAATAACAAGTTCTTGTCAGGAAGAAACTAGACCTAATATAAGCATTACATTTTTAAAGGGAAGTTTGTGCACAAAAAAAGTGAAGCATTTATTTTATTTTAATAAATTCATCTAAGGAAAACCTTCAAATCGACTGCATTCCTATTCCATCAATCTTTCATATCATAATAAATTTGATGAAAATTATAGTTATCTAATAGCTTTTAAAAAGTACTAGATAAGAGGTTTTACAACGTTTTTTTAAAAAGATATTAATTCTTTTTTCACAACAAGAGATGGTTATGATTTAATTCAAGATGCCGTTCCACAGCTAGAAAATAACTATGTTTTAACTGAGGGGAATAATAAAAGTTTCCAAAATGTCATTAGAATCGTTAGAATAAATATTGTACTTAGAAAGTGCATTCACACTTAATACTTTGATGACGAATTATTATATAACAGCTGTGCGGATAAATCGAAATCTAGAATTTTTTTTGTTTTGTTGTTAAACGTTTTTCTCACAAATTAGCTGCATATGAAAAACCATTTACTCTGTTATATAATTAATATATGTTGTAATATGTCATTTAGAATTGCTGCCTTAAAGCTATCAAATGAAATGCAAGAAAACAAAAATCAAATTGATTGATTAAAAACAACATATTGTGCCTTCCCTCCAACAAGTAAGACATTTAGAATACAAGCAAGACGTTAGATTGAACGTTGAACGCCATGTTTATTTTTCTCCACTGAATGCCGTAGGCGACATAATTATTTTCCGGCGTTTACATTCCATAATAACCTAATATCATCTCCCCTTCAAAGTAAATGACATTATTTGCATTCAATTCAAACGCACACAAATATTAATAAATCAAAGTTCATTTATGAGTCTTTTTTTGGTTTTGATTATCTCTTTGATCTTCTCAAAACATTTTCAGGAGTATATGTTGACTCTGTTGTGGTTTGAATTGTTGTTGGTTCTTTGACCGCTGAGGTGTCAGTCACAGATGAATTCGGCACATGTCTTTGTTCGTTGAAGTCGGTTCTGCGACCTGAGAAAAAGGGAATCAATGCGGTAAATCTTCCCTTTGAATAGTTAGAGGGATGTGTGCCGATGATGATCTTATCTGATCGACACGTCTGCAACATGTTATTCCTTGATATGTTTCAACAATGTAGGAGAGCAGATCAGATCTCTCTACGATTGTTCCACTGATCAATTCATCTGGATTTCTGTAGTCCTTTATGACGACGATTTTTCCCGGACTGATTTCATTCAATTGCCTTTTTGTGGAATCTATTACGCTTAGCTTGTTGCTTGATTAATGTCTCGTCAACACTTGGTTTGACCATTGAAGTTCTGGTACGAAGTTGTCAACCAAACATTAATTGTGCAGGTGATTCGCCAGTTGTATTATGCTTAGCATTACGATATCCAAGTATGAATTTTGCTAATTTTGTGACAATATTTCCCGATTCATTTTCAGAACTTTCATTTTATGTTTGAAACTTTGTCGACCATTTTCGACTCTTACATTTACTACCTCCCCACAGATCTTATATGTTACAGACGCTCCTTCTGTGCAGAAGATTATTGCGTGAATACAGTGAGGAGCGGGGTGAAAGGTTCCATCAGAACATGTGTACATCGAAGAGTCGATACCAAGGTCGATGTAATGAGACTATTGCCGACTTTTACTGGTCATTGAAACGGCATAGTTTTTTTGTAGTTAATAAACGAAATTTGGCGAACTTGATCTTAACAAGACTTTTGTAACAGTATAACTTGAAGTTACCTAAGATATTGTTGACAAAATCTTTAAAAGCATTCCATGCTTCCAGTACAACTGTGCCGCATTTAGATGTAAACTCTACGTCCATCATCACTTCTCGGATCTGCGGCTCAACAAAGGTACCTGCAGCCATCTTTGCTTCACTTAAATATAGAAATTCGGAGTCAGTATGGTCCATACTCTTGACAAACGCTTTCATTCATGCTGATGTTGTATGGAGTGGTGGAAGGAAAACACATTGCGCATCTCCCAAATGATGTAACTTGACACTGTAACTTCCTTGGGAAGAAATATTCTCTTGGTGGCCACACATTCTTGACAAAATAAGATATATATATATATATATATATATATATATATCTAAAAAAGATTCAAAATAAAATATTGCATATGATTTTTAAATTTCTGTATTACTCGTTTAAAAAATAATTTAGAATTGAAATTTAAATTTTAGTGTAGATATATTTTAACACAGTTTTTTTTTTAAATACAGGTGATGGCTATGATGTTATACAAGACGTGGTGGCATTTAAAAAAGAAACATAACTCAGTTGTTACAAATCGAGGCAAAGCAGGTTACACAAATTTCGTACCTCACAAAGTTTTAATGTAAAATATATGACTTCGATAAAAGATCATTTAAAGTTGAACGCAAGGCCTAAACCATTAACAGTTAGTTGTTCTGAGTATTTAATCATCATGTACACTTTGAGATCCATTTCCTTATAGTTTTATATTGTGTTCTTTATAATAAACTGATGTGTTTACAATTTGCTATTACTTAAACAGGGAAACTCAGTACATTACTTCAACAATGTAAGGTAATACACGAAAATATATTTTTTTTAAAATGGCCATTAATATTTGTATACTTTTAATACTTTTAACTGACTATTAAATGAAAAATGACTACTAAATGTAATAAAAGTATTCTTATTAATCATACAAATGGAAATCTAATACGTCTGTCTATCAATTTTTAAAATAAAGTTTACTGTAAACAAGAAGGAGAAATCATATGACATAAATCATATCATATTCAATAAAAATTCAACAAATTATTTTGTTAAAGAAAATTATATTTCGCAACTAAGTGTGAAAAGATTTATACTTACTTATTATTTGCAGTTTAAATTTTCATATGTACGGTCAGGAAAAAGCAGAAACTTTAAACTTTATGATGAAAACATTTGCAAAATAAAATATACGTGCGCTTGCAGTAAAAATAAAAGCATGTTTTTGAGTGATCAAGTTTGCGTCGACAGATTTTAATTTCCTTGTAAACAGCAGAAATAATTTAAAAGATATAGTAATAAGGAAATTAAAAAACCCGTAAACACAAAGCCTCTGACTATCAATACTTTATATAAGAGACATATTTAAAAAAATATTGATTAAGTTCAAGACAGACTAGTATAAACATTAACAATTTGGGAAAATTTGATAAAAGTATGTAAAATATAATACGCGACACATCGCGAGACATAAAAATATTTCAAAACTATGTTCAATAAGTCTAATACTCACCGCACGACAAACTAGCATACATTTTTACATGCTACATATAAATACATATAGATAATCTAAAAATGCATTAACTTAAATACGGGGCATTTTATCTAGCTGATATTTTGGAACAATGCATTTCAAGGCGGGACAAGACTAGGTGCAAAATTTTAACTCCATAGGATCACGGAAAGTGATTCATTTCTTACTTTTGTTTTTCCGAAATACTACGACAGAGAAACAGAGAGACAGACAAGAAGTTTAAGTTAATGTAAGGGATTTAAAAATACATTTACTTATAGATCATCTTAACGTTTAAAACACAATATTCAAACATGAATCATCTGCACTGTAGGGTGTAACTTAAATTTGATAATTGTTTTATGGCGAGCTACAGCATGGCCAGCTGTCACAGGGTGGACAAAAGAAACACTTCAAAGACACTTTGAAAGCCTCACTGAGAGAATTTGCCATCAACCCCGGCACGTGGGAAAGAGCTGCAATGGACGGGTCCACCTAGTGCAAATCCATCCACGAAGGTGCCAGGACGTGCGAGGAAAACAGGATCAACACAAGAAATAAGAAGAGGCAATCCCGAAAGCTCCGCGCTGCCAACCCTCCAGGAGACAACCCACTCGTCCCATATCCCTTTTGTTCCTGAACCTTCCGTACCTGGATCGGTCTCGTCAGTCATCTGCGCACACATAGACAAAACCAGTCCAAACAAACCTTGGATGACTAGAGTGGTTTTTGTCGACTCCACGGACGAACAACAACAATCTTTTTGTATTCTTAGATCAAAGATTTAATATATGAACTCTTCTGAAACAACTCTATTTCATCACTCTAGAAACCTATATAGAAATATCAACTTAAACACTCATTTCTTACGTTTTCTAAATAATTTTATTTTAAAATTTAAAAAAAAAAAAGATAAATTAAAGGGTTGCGGAAATCAACAATTAATTTCTCGATTAATCGGTAAAAAGTTATATCATTTAAAATTACCTTCATCGATATAGTAGCAATTACAATGGTAGTAGATGTATGAAAGGAGAGTATGCCTTATTAATAATATAATTAATTATTAATAATTAATAATAGTTTGCTTTTTACGTACAAACTTTCCATTAAAAAATAGATATTTAAAGTGTAAAACAATTTTTTTTAAAGCTGTTTTTATAAGGAAAAAGATATAAAAAACTAAACATTGAAATTACTTAATTATCAATAACACAATTTAAAGAAATTGACATTATATTGAAAATCTTTTTTTTAATGTTCATCTCCTGTTTTTTGTTACTTCTCTTGAAAAATTTTAATTTAATAGCGACATTTATATTATTATTAGCGTTTATCAAAATTATCGATTAATTATTCGGTAATTTTTTAAAAGTTAACGATTAAATTTAATTTAATCGATAACAGCCCTAATAAATAAATATCTGAAAACAAAAATAAACCTTACCTATGGCAAGCCGCGGTTTTAATTTATTTTTTAAAAATATTTCCGAGCAATGTAAATGGTTTGAGAAAATATTTGTTCATAAGACCAGGAAGTAAATCGTAAAGTTTCTGTATAAAGTAAATAGTGCTTGAGCCTGTCGATGCGCAATCTTTTGATCAGTAATGGAGGAGGTTATTTTGTCATGTGAGGGTCGACGATTCTTAAGTTTATGAATTTAATGATCTTGCATTTATAGTAGCTAAATGCAAAATATATTTAAGATTAACTGTGATGTCTCTGCTGTTGATCATGTAAGTTTTTCGCTTGTTTATTTAAATTCATTTTCTATGATACAGTTAGCTCCTAATGAATATGTTTTAATAACTTATTTGCTATTTAAATATCAAGTAAAATAAGGTGACTTCTTTACAACAAAATTTGTTGACTTTGATTGCTAAGAACGACGAGTGTTTAAGGACTTTTTAAAATTTCACACGATCTTTACACATGTTGACCAACAAATACAACCATCATGATGCACACTTAAACCAACAGGTGTTATAAGTTTTACTACATAAACCGATTTGACACGTGACCCTTTATCACCATATTTGTTTCTTATTTAATCCTTATATTTTTGTATTCATCTAGCTGCCTTTAAAATTGTGGAAGTTGTGAGTACATACCAGTGAAAGGGAATCTGCTTACATTTCCGAAATTATTTTTAATAAATGACGATCTTAATGTAATCGATTGCAGGAGATCTTCATGTGTTAATACATCTTATTTATGTCTGGAAAGTATACAGGCGTTTAAGAAAGACGCAATAACATAAACTCTCACTGTCAAATCTTGCTCAAATAGGTCATTAAATCTAATCTGTTTTCGTGATAATCCAACTGAAACGATTATTGTTAAGCTTTCTTATCCATGCCCATACTCGTTTGGAATATCTACTTACTTTACAAGCAAGGCTTCAGAAAACAAATTAGTGAATGTATCATAGAGCCATTTTGAGATTATTTTTAAACCTTTTGAAAAACTGACAGAGCAGAAAGAAAAAGCGCATTAGACAAACAGGCGCAGAAACTTTTCTAGTCACATAAAATCATGTTATTTTCGAATCTATGTCGAAGATGCACGAAATAATTTATAAATGAATAGTGCTAGAAAAAAAGGCTAAGCAGAAGATGGTTGTCAGGGAAACATTTTAGAGTTATTGGGTTTTTTCCTGACATTTCAATGTTTATACTTGTGTTTGGTGCGGTGTGCACTGTAGGAAAGTGGATGACGTAAGTGTGTGAACGTGAGGTAGGGTGAAGCATTTGTTGTGAGCGAGAGATAGGTAGTGGTTGTATATGGAGGAACCTTCGACATGCAGTTATTAAAGTTATAAATGTTTCAAGGGTGTTGGTGTTATATCTTGAGTTGACCTGTCCATGTAGTCTTAACAAATACCCAGACAACGACGCAACAATGGTCACAGAGAAATTAATTTAGTTCTTTAAGGATGCTTTGAAATTTGATACAATTTTATGTTGAGACCTCATCCTTTAAATCGAATCTTCCCGTCAAAGTACCAGACAGGAAATCTTTGGTGATCCAAAATATGTATCTCTGTTATTTAGAAAAATATTTTAGAGGAAAGTTTTAGCAAACAAAAGATGAGATTACTGTAGAAATTCATGTGAGATTTTGGTAGGTATGTACAATTTAGAAAACTTATGCAATTTTCCTACACCATGCGATATGCTGGACTTTGAAATTTTGGCTTTAAAATAGAGTAATCAACTGACATCGTCAAGCAAAGACTATTTTACCCCAAAGGTTAAAAAAGAATGATTGAATTCAATACAAGTTGTTTATAAAAGTTAATTACGATTTTAAGGCTCGAAGTTACCTTGCCCTAAATAATATAAATAATTTGAGCATTGCTTACAATAGTCTTAAGTAATGTAAGGTCTTAAAATGGCTTCTCAAAAATTAAGTTAATGAAATATTAATTATATGCCATACCGAAAACGCCAAAATTGTCTATTCCAATTTTGGCTATTGAATACTGCAGGGCTGAAAGTATTAATACACGAAAGAGGGTCCACTTAGGAAAAACAGTGTAATTATTACTTTCTAATAAAAACTATCTTTACTTTACAGCCTTAACATACTTTAAGGCGGGGGGGGGGGCGGCAAATTTTGGTTCTGCCCTGGGCGGCACATACCCAAGCTACGCTGCTGTCAGCAGTTCCAAAGAATTATTTTAACTCATTACTTCCTTGTATTTGATATCCCAGAAGAAGATAGAATAGAAATAACATTTTTGGATCATTGAAATTTTAAAAGTCTTTAATATCTTAAAAGGTAGATGTAATATTTAAAGAAAAGAGATTCTACTAATAATTTGTGTTAATGTTCGCTTTATATATTCTTTGGCGTTATTGATTATGTGAACGTAATACAGAGATTTCATTAAAAAATAATTTCATTGTGTGTCCCATTATCTAGCTTGGTGGTATTTGCACAAATGTATTAACAAATAAAACAAATATCACAAAACATTAACTAAAAGCAAGAAACAAGCAAACTTCGGTTTAAATATCTGTTAAATGAAATAATGTGTATTAAAAGATCTTGCTCTCAAAGAACACATTTTTAGACATTTCAGGGCTACGATATATTGTCAAATCTTTCATGTTATCGGCTCGTTGGGTACTGTATTCTGATAGTTTCCCTTGCTTGACTCTGTAACTACTGTGTTGTGTTTCTTGCTAAAGGAATCGATGTCTTGTATAACATCATATCCATCACCTGGAATAAAATTAATTTATATAACAACACTGTACCTAAAATATAAAATTTATAAAATTAATTTCAAATAATAAAGAGTAAAATTGTAAGCCATACAAATAACACATTCTAATTTACACCAGTTGGTATCAAATATTTCAATACGACCTAGAAAGGATTGTGTGTAACAATGCCCAGCCCCAATTTTGTCCATATCTAATGGCATGTACCCTTTCGGATCTTGGTGGACTTATGTAAACACTTCACCCGTCAACTAATCCCCTGCTTTCACTGAGATTTTAGACATTTTTCTCAGTACCCCAGCAGACCTCGCAAATTATTCGACCATCGTGTATTTTGGGTAGTACTTTTCAGCAAAATGTCTAGGTTTTAAGAATGACTAAGTAATAGTAAATAGTTAAATGAACATAATATAAATTTTACCAATTTATTAACATTGTACTGCTCCTTCTTTTCACAAGTTACATTAAAAACTATATAAAAGAAATCATCGTGGATGCCACGTTAATTACCTTTAAATAAACCAAGATGTAGTTAACAATAAAAGGAACCTCAAACGAGGCTCCACTTCGGGGCAACACAATTGGTAAACGTCCTGAAGGATATCGTCAGAGGACTATAATATTGTCACAGAAGCTTGTTAAGCTTAATTAAAGAATTTTGATTGAAATAACTAATTGGAATACAGTCAGACCTCTCTAAGCCGAACGTCCCTAAGTAGAAAAACGTTCTACATCTAATTAATTGCTAGGTCCCCTCTAAATTCTAGGCCTATTACGCCATTTTCTTTAACACGAAAACTCCATAAATCGTAATTTTCCCCGTTCCCTTTGAGTTCGACTCAGAGAGATCTTTATATGAAAAAATTATTTAAAAGAAAACAATTTAAAAAACCCAGATACAAATGAATTGTGTGATCAAAACAATTTAGTAAAGCTTCATTACTGGAAATAAAACAACATGCAACATTTTTGCCTCTGCTGTCAAAACAAATAAGAGAATACAAGTATTTACATTAAATTTACATTATATTATACATAGGACAGGCTGTTGCCCGAGTCATGCTAACGCGATTACAGAGTGTAGCCTCCCGAGTTTATCCAGAATCTCAGTGCGGTTTTAGGAGATGTCAGTCTACCATAGACATGGTGTTCTCCATACGGCAGATCGAGGAAAAATGCAGAGAGCAGCAGATGCCAATATACACTGCCTTCTTTGTGCATCTTACGAAAGCCTTTGATATATTCAGTCGCAACGGGCTTTTCCAAATCCTGAAAAAATCGGCTGTCCCACACATCTACGTGCCATCATCAGACAGTTCCATGGAAATATGCAGGGAACATAGCAGTTCGATGATGCTACTCTATGGCAGATTAAAGGGGGGGCGGCTGAGTGGGCTAAAGCTAGGGGCCCCGACGGTTTTGGGGCCCCTAAAATTTTTATAAATTACAATAAAAGTGTACAAATGTTTGCATTAAACCTTGAAAATATAATAAATTTCTAAATATTATCCATACAACTGATCGTATTTAGTCTTAATAAACGATAAAACGTGATTAAGTTGGCTCACTAAGAGAACATGTTATAAAATATAGTTTATATTTTTAAAATTTATTATTTCAAGAAACACAGGCGCGTGATGCAACCTGTGTCGGGTTCGATTCCCAGCAGTGGGTAGTTAATTTTTTTTTCACAATCAATTGTAACTTACCGCAAACACTTCAAATAATTATTTCAATTATTTCTTCGTGTTCGTTTATATATATTTTTTTCATTATTAATATTTAGTTACAGTCATATGCTAGCTGTTAACAATTATTTTATTTTAATGGACGCTGGCTGGATAGGGCCCCCTTTCGATTGCAGCTCGGGCCACGTGCAGTCTTAATCCGCCCCTGGTGCTACTTCAGAAGCCTTTCCAATCAGCAGTGGAGTTAAACAAGATTGTGAACTCACAGCAACACTGTTTCACAATATTCTTCTCTGCGCTGCTTTGATATGCATTCAAGG
This sequence comes from Radix auricularia, assembly GCA_002072015.1. Taxonomy (NCBI): domain Eukaryota; kingdom Metazoa; phylum Mollusca; class Gastropoda; family Lymnaeidae; genus Radix; species Radix auricularia. The sequence continues at coordinate 619,873 of MUZC01002195.1, forward strand.
ATAACTGAGAGGGAATCTGATTACATACCAGAGCTGATAGAGGACTTTTCAGCACGAGACAAAACTAAAACGACAGATGTCCTAATTCGTGAGCTATTCTCTAAAGATGATGTGGAACTCATAGCACACACAAAAAACTGGTTTGCAGCTAGTCGGGTCCGAAATTTCACGAAGCTTGCACAGTCAGCTGTAAACGTGATTTCTTTTTAAGTGCAACTATGATTGCTTTTACTTTCCACTTTAAAATTGCTTTCAAAAAGAAATAATATGCTTAAAAATTATATATTTTTTTGTGAAGAGTGTCCTCCCATTACAAATCATTGCAAATGCTACAACCCGGCTAAGACAGAGATTTTATATTTACATTAAAAAATTTAAATTATAGATATGTGAAAAAGGGACATTTTTAACCCCCTTCTCCGAATGTTGGCAAGCTGAAATTTTGCAGGCGGACACGTGCCAATGATAAAAATGATACAACAAACTTTTAGATCGATCGTAATTTACTGGAACTAATTTAATGAATTTTTAGATTATCTTTATCTGTATGTAACATGCTATTTTTTGTGCTAGAGTGCCTTGGTTGATTATTATTTTTATTTTATATTGAACAACCTTTCCTGTCACGCAATAAGGTGCGTATTATATTGACAATACTTTTGAAAAGGATATTCCCGATCGGTGCGCATTATATTAAACATGTTGTATGAGAAAGAAAAAAAAATGTGTGCATTTTCGGATTTTCTAGCGCTGCGTATTAAAATGAGCATTCTTTTAGTTATATCTTGTATATAGAGGATGTACAGTCAAAAATGAGTTGTTTTGTTAAATTAAAATTTATAAAATATATAAAATCACTGTCTGAAAATGATTTCTTACCAGAATTATCCACTGTTTGATATGGATGTTCATTTTGTTGGATTGGATCAGCACGATCATAACTACGGGCTGTTGTTTCACTTGGTTTGACAGGGGGAATTTTACGTTGTTTATTCCACACGTATACAATGATGACCACAATAATGTCAGCAGCTAGAGTGACACCAATACCAATACCAACGCCACTGGCCAGAGCTCTGTCATAGTCTGAGATTGAAAGTTTATAAAATAATATTAGTCATTGTTTGTGACCTAACACGCTACAGTCAGATGAGACCATATTTTTGTTATATGAATAAAGACGTACTCTATCACTTACTAACAATAAAAATAAATGACACTAAAGATGCCACGACAATACTACGCATCCAAGAGATGTTTAAGAATGAAATGGTATTCTCTTCCATTACACATTCGTAGCATTTCAACTGCTAAGTCATTTAAGACTGCACTTAAGACACATCTCTTTAAAATTTATTTTCAAAAATAATAAAACCACATTTCTGTAATTGATTAGAGTAGCTGATGTATTGAGTATACCGTATTGTTATTTATGTAGTTAATATGCTATGAATGTTTCTTTTTATTTATATATGTATTTTTGTTTCCATGTAAAGCGCTGTGAGCCTGGCTCCTTGCTGGGATACAGCGCTATATAAATCATCATTTTATTATTAGTATTATTATTATTTCCAGCAGGATTGAACAACTCCCCACTGCTATCAAGACGTAAGGGGCTACCTTGGCAGACATATACCAAACAGATGGGTAAGGCGAAAAGAAAGCATCAAGTACCCTCCACGCCCACCTGATGTGAACACAACGGATTTTTTTTCTTGTGGGGGCATGTAAACCACAATATTTAAATCTCCAAACCATGTATAATTAATGAATTGAAAGGAGCCACTGAAAGAGAATATGCCTACAAACAAATTGTTAATAGTTAATTATTAGGAATAAATTTTATTCAATCAGTGAGCGTTGTCAATTGCCAACAATTCGAACAATTTCGATGATTGGCTGGTTTCTACATTTGATAACATCATTTTGATTTACGAAACTGAACTGGATTATAAAAAAAAACACAACATTTTGTGATTATTTAGAGAGTGTATATAAATTTTTGGGGACACTCTAATTACTTACACTGAAAGAAGGTAAAAATGAGAACGAGCTAGGTACTCAGGCTCCAAGATAACGTATGAAGTTGCAAGATTTACTTTAAAAAAATACATAGAACATAATCTTACCTCCAGCATTTCCCGGCGAACTTGTAGCTGTTTTAGAAAAAATATTAAAATGTCTAATGCTTTGATATTTGATTAAATATGTTATGAAAAAAATACATTTTTAAAAACCATTTGCTTCTTTTCTTGCTTTTAAAACAAGCAAAATAAAAAATAATTTGTAAAAATTCACAAAAAAATAAAACGATTTTTGTCTTAAACAATGTTCATGGAAGCTAATTAAAAAAAATTATAGTTGTATTTAGTTAAGAAAAAATCAGTTTAATGAATTAGTAACTATTAAAAAATTTGTTAAGTGTATAAAACATGAAAAAATGTTACCCATAATTTGAAATTAAATAAAATGGTTGTTAAAAATCCATATTTTTTCTTATATAACAACATTAATTTTTAATTTTTTTATAATTTTTTTTTTGGGGGGGGAGGGGGGTTGAAATAACAGAGCATTATTTTTATAATAACCTTATCTAGGTAGGCATGTTTTCCAATTTATTATAACAGTAGTAAAAGTTTATGTCACTGACAATAAATATACAGCATGGAACTTAAATTATTTCGGAAAAATATTTCTATGTTTTAGATTCTCATTTTTACCAATTATTAAAAATAAACTATTGACATTTGTATTATAATGACAATAACAATGGTGTTTATTTTTTGTAGACTGAAAAGTGTTTAGAAAAGTTCGATCTCTAATTATATTTCATAATTGTTATGATCATGTTCTAGTGCATTAATTATATTAAGTATAGATCTAAGCTTATCAATCTTATATGGCCTAATAATTATTTTACCTTAACGCAGATTTTTAAAAAAATTTAAATTACAAGAAGATCTTTTGAACGTTTTTTTTTTCACACCACAATAAGATCTGTATCATTTATTATTTTACGAAAATGAATTTCTAAAATTAAATGAATGAGAAGTCCATTTGCAAAACCTGCTGCTAAGTTTCTTTATAGAGTTTTTCAGTGGAGACGCCATCACCGTCCACCCCGAACGCATCCATACGCAAAATAAAAATAATAATAAAATGATAATTTATATAGCGCTGTATCCCAGCAAGGAGCCGGGCTCACAGCGCTTTACATGGAAATAACAATACATATATTAATAAAAGAAACATTCATATCATACTAACTACATAAACGACAATACGTTATGCATCAGCTACGTTAATCATTTAAAGAAATGTTGTTTCATTAATTTTCAAAATAAATTTTAAAAAGATGTGTCTTACGTGCAGTCTTGAATGACTTAGCAGTTGAAATACTACAATGTTTTAGTTCTTGTCTTAGGAACACAGAGAATGCGTGTATCTGAAGAAGTTCAGTAAGATATGAAGGACATTTTTCTAAGACCTCCCCTCCCCCTGCTTGCGTACGTAATATTTGAATGGCCCCCATTACATCGCAACACGGCTGTTCATTAGCGTTGTTCTGATTTATTCGTGATGTAGTTTTTGCCTGCTCTTCTCCCCCCCCCCCCCGCCTTTAATTTCTTGCACTATTTATGAGCAACTCTGCGGCGTATGGTACTCCGCGGGCATCTAGTATACTGTATTTACCATCCAAGCATAATGGTAGCTGTTGTCCTGGTTCTGAACATTGAAAACATTGCCCATTAGTTGAATCACAAAGTTGATCTTTGCAGCTATTGTTGCATCTGTTCACACAGTCAATACCATAGAACTTTGGTTTACAAGCTATTGGATAAAGATATTTTTATTAGGTATAAAATTTTAATTACAAAATTATCACTTTCAAATTCATAGTAAAAAATTACATTATTGGTATTACAGCTTACAAGTGTAATAATTCACCAGTGCCTTAACTAACCCGGGATTCAACCTACCAGTGTTATACCTTTTTACCAGTGTTATAACGTACCAGTGTAATAACTTACTAGTGTTGCACCCCTCTCCGTAAAATCCAGCCTTACATCCAGATGGACAGTTTCCTGTACTAACAAAACACTTTTCTCCAGGTACGTCACAGTTACAGAGGTTCTCACAGTCTCGGCCATATCTATAAAATCCAGTTTGTTGGTCCTTTGTACAAATAGAATCTGTGAAGACACAATATTTAAAAAATATACAATGACTTTAGGACAAATTGTAAACAGCATATGGTCCATGCAGAGATAAGTATGTATTTCTTTATTTTGATGGTTTGGTTGATTTAGATTTCATAATTTATAATATTAGGTTTAGTAAAAATGCGACCAGGAAAATAATTGAATAATTTAATTAAAGATAAACAATAGAAATAAAATAATAATACATCATGAAACAGATAATGTTATTGATTTCAAGAAATTACGTTAAAAGTTTTTCACATCTAAAAGTCCTTTAAGAATAGTCAATTTATAAAGTGACTTAAATAATGTTTTTAACTCCTGGAAACAAACTCACCCACCTTAGTAGCAATCACTAAGGTATCAAATTATATGATTAGGAACGAGATTTAAATATGCACGAGACATTTATTACAACAAAAAAAAAACATTTAAAGATTTACACTATACGAGCAACCATTAAGTTATACATGAAAAGAAAAATATGTACAAAGTATCTGCTTTTCTTGTGGCCCTGGTTTTAATCTTTTCTTTGAAAATAGCTCAATTTCTTAAAGACATCTCTATCAAGTAATAAAACCACAGTCAGACTTTACCCATCGTTAAGAACAGTGCTTCCCTGATAATAAAAGCATGTCTGGGATCAATTGTATTAGAGTTGTAAAAGCTGATACTGTAGTTGCCTAGTTCTATAAGGTATTCCATTCCACACAATTCCAGACGGTGAGAAGGAGACTTTGTGCTTGTTGATGTGTGATGACTCATAATTTTTGTTTTAAATTTTCCATTCGTGCTAGAACAATGACAAGCAACTTAACCGATGTAAGAAGGATTATAAGTTATAACGTATGCACTTAGTTTAGCGTAGTAGCTCACACTTGAAATTCCGGACGTTGACGCGAGCATTCCATCTTATCATCAATATTACTTAAACTATGGATACTGGCTGGCTATTTTAGTATTACAGTTCATATGCCTTCATTTTACCATGCTTATTTATAGTTTTAGAAATTGTTTGTGCCCATTCTGTTGTTAAATCTTGTTTGTATTTTGACAAGTGTAGTTGAACGTAGGCCTATAGCATAAGCGAAAATATTTTAATAAATTTAAAAAAAATAATATCATGTAGGAAAATGTTGATTTATAAATTCATTTGTATTCTTTGCAATTATTATTTTAAAGCAAGTTATTTCATTAAATTTGGTAACCGTAATAAATACAATAACTTCATGGAATCCAGTAAATGACGGTACACTAAATGTTTGAAAGTAAAGTATAGCATCAGTAAGGTAGTGGGTATAGTGCCGACCAGACAATAGTAGTGAGGAGATGGGATTGTGGATCACATTGGATGGAGATAACCTTGAACTAGACAGTGTGTGTGTGTTGTGTGTGTGTGTGTTGTGTGTGTGTGTTTGTGTGTGTGTGTGTGTGTGTGTGTGTGTGTGTGTGTGAGAGATATATATATATGTATATATATATATAGAGAGAGAGAAGCACCCACATTTTGTGGATCAGTTTAAAGAAGGCCATTATTATCACTGAATGTTTTAGTATTCTTATAGTTGCTGGTTGTCAATTTTGAATGTGTTAATTCGTATAATCAGTCGTTTAATATCCATGTACATTGAGGTGTAAAGAGAATTTTTGTTTTAAATATGAATACATTTTATATCATCTTTTTACTAAATACGTTATTTTTTTAAGGTAAATATAAATTGTGTTTATTCTACTCCTAGGGTACCTACTTTAAAATGTCACAGTTAATATTTTAAATTCTTGTTATTTGAGACAATTCATCGACTCAATAAACAGGCGAAACATCTGGTCACTTAAACACACTTTACCACAAACCAAATTAAGTAAATAAAAACAACCCGTAAAAACAAAAGTTTTGACTATAAATCCTTCATATATGAGACAGAACTTAAAATATTGTTTACGTTCAAAACAAACATTTACAGACTAAAAGTGACTTAATTTCCGAATGTTATAAATTGGGGACGGCTGGGGGTGGGTGTGTGGTCAACGATCGTTTGAGTGAACTCAGTAAACTCGTGGATGTCAACAACAACAGACGGCCATTATACATTTATATAGAGATAAACTAACAGTGCATTAATTTTATAATTGTACATACGATCGATCAAAAATTTTGATACAATGCATTGTTATGTAACACGAGTCCAAATGTAAAATTTGAGCTCGATAGCATCATTGAAAACTGGCCATTTTTTATTTTTGTTTTTCCGCCGTTAGGACGGACGGACCAAGAGGCGACGGTGAAGTCAACATAAAGGATTTAAAAATGACAGATACTTTTGAGAATAATATGTTGTACAAATTGTTTCTCTTTATCCTGAATATATGAAGAAGTTTTTCATATTTTTCCATGCACTATTTATTTTCTTGTTAATAGAGTTCGCACGTGTGCCACCTGGAGTGTCTTATCATTAAAGTCATTATCTTCAGTAATAAAATCTTACAAATATATACAATATTCTTCCTCATTATCTGATCCTTGTTAATGTGTAGCCTTGACTTCAAGACTGTAAAACAATACGTAATTATTATTCTCTTAAACTTGAAAGTGGATAATGTTTTCAGGTTAAAGATAACTATAGCCGTAACTATACTGCAACTTTGCGTGTACATTTACCTCCAAATATCTGTACCTCACATAAATTAAGAGTAGTTGAATTCCTATAAGGTTGCGTTGCCGTGATTTCAACTCTTGTTATTAACATTTGGCTGCCGGGTTGTATGGTATACGACATTGCCGTAGTTGGAGGTTGATCACTAAAATTAAATACTTTTATATTTGGCTTGTCAAAGACATCTATGTTAAACCCAGATAACCGTTCTTGGCAACAATCTGAAATTAAAATTATGAGTTATTTTTCTTAACGTAAGCTATTTTGTGGCAAAGTTAAAAAATTTAGAGAAGTGTAAGTAAGCAAATAGCAATTTCTTTGCATCGCAGTACTTCGTAATTTGATTCAATTTAAAAAAATATAGTCGAAGAAAGATAGAATTGTTGTAAAATATTGTTTCTATAGAACTACACATTTTATTTTAAAAAAGAAATAAAAAAATAACACACATGTTAGGCTGGGGTCGGGGGGGGGGGTTTACAAATATCTAAACAAGACTATTTTCATTAATGTGGACAAATACCATACCAAAATTGCGTCTTTTAGATTAGTTATCTCAAACCTCGGGCCGCGGACCACTACCAGTCCGTGGAAAAAAGGTTCCGGGCTGCCCTTGAAACATTAAATTAATTTTATTTCATTTACCGTGGTTTTATTTTTCTTGGTATTGTGCGACTTCCCCAAGACAAAGATCTGGATATTTTGAAATTTAAATAAGGAAACAAAACGAGAACACGAAGACCAGAAAAACTTGTATCACGTATTAATCAAGTTGATGAATAAGTGCATCATAATTGGTTGCTAACCGTAATGTTAAAGTACAAAATCCATTTACTATCGTTGAAGACTGATCTTGACCTACCCTTAAGATATTTACTGTGAACCTCTATGAGAGACTGGTGTTAAAAAGATAGCATATGTTCCTGTCGTGGATATCACTGTGACTAGGCGCATTAAGGACATAGCTAACGACATTGTACACACTATACTGATATTGACTTAAACGCAATGACTTGTTTAATTGCGATATCTATATCAGGATGGTATTTATGAGGCTTTACTGTGTTCACTATCACAGTTGTAGAAATGTTCAAGTCACTGGAAGATTATGTATTTTGTAAACGTTGTTTACAACATCGAAAAAATATAAGTATTTTGTCAAGTTGTAGATAGCCATTGTTTTGTTTAGTCTCAGAATTATTGATTTGAAATTACTGTTCATGTAATCTAGATAGTTAATGGAGTTTTCCTGTTTTGTTGTGAATTCTGATGTTAGACTTTTGCGTGGTGCGCATTATATTGACACATTCTTGATGTGATGTAGCATGAGGAGATGTGACGTCATTTTTTGTTTACTTTCACAATTACCGATTTTAACTTGTTAAATTTTAACCTAAATTTTAGGATTTTTTGTTTAACGTGTATTGTTTTATAGCAGAATACTGTACCATTCCGGTTATAGAGTTTGTATTGATAGGCGGCATACTTGTTCTCTGGAAATTCTATTGTCCATCTGGGATATTTCTCACTGCCATTTGTTTCGATGCAAGAAAAGTCAAACCAACGAATTCCAATGTTACCGTCAACAGCTCTTGTTGAGTTCAATACACCAACAATTGAAGTCTGCGATGTTTTCTGTTCCTACCTGTTAAGACAATGGAGGGTGATTTATTTTTAAAAAATTACATAAATGAAAAGACACGTTAAAGTATAAATATCAAAATACCACACAATATCGAAAATAATGTTTCGTTCTTCCCATCCGGAATTTGGACGTAAATTGGATGCCTGGAGAAACAAGTACAACCAACTATCAACATTTAAAAATTAATTAAAATTCAAGACTAGAATAACCATAGTTAAGAGTAGGCCTGTCAACGGGTACCCGGGGTCCTGGTACCCGTTGCCATGTGATTACCCGGGCAATAAAAGTCCGCTCAGGTACCCGTTAAAATGTAGCTTCAATATCTATATTAACGGGAGCAAAACTTTGACTCCCTTTCGGCTTTTTAAAAAAAAAACATTGTGTTTCGCGAAACAATTTATCAAATGAAAATGTTTTTTTTTTAAATATATGCTGTGAAGTACATCTGAGGAGAAATATCTGTCAACGGGAAATGTATTTTGATACATCTTTTTCTCTCAACGTGAAACAGAAATCTAAACACAAAAAGGTTTTGGCGCTTTAAAAGTCCTCTGCCAAAAATAATGATGTACTGCTTAGAGATCGAAGCGGCTGTTTGTTAATTAAAATAAAATCCCTTCTGTGACACTAACTTTAATTTGAAATACGCCAATTGATACTAGCTAATGTTGTTTATCTACTCTCTCTCCTCCCTTCATATCACTCACACCCCTTGCATTCGCTTGTGTTTCTTGTGTTCATTAACACGTGTTGACCTAGAGAAAACTGATGTTAATAATGCGTTCAAGGTTATCAGTATTTAAAGTTAATAAATTAATTAGTTTCTAACAGTTTCAAATGGGTAAGTCGTCGGCCGTGGGGAGGGACTGCATAGAGATAAATGAGGCCGTGTTTGGTATTGTTAATAAAACATATCTGCTTTACATTAAAGTTTCTTTGAAATACGCCGACATAGGATTTCCGATTGTAGACGTTGTTTATCTACCCCCTCTCCTCCCTCCATTCGATTGTGTTTTGCGTGTTCGTTACCACGTGTGCTTTGTCCAAAAATTTGTTTGTTAATAATACACCCAAATTTGACATTTTTATAGTCAATACATTAATAAATAACATTTAACAGTCTAAGATGGGTTAGTTAGAGGCCATCAATAAATGACGTTTTGTACCTAGGGGAGGAGGGGGTCACACATTTCGTGACGAAGGGGATGTGCTTGTTTTAGATATATGATGTCACATCAAAACATGAAACTTAAAATGAAAGTTCCACTTTGTGACGTCATGTAAGAGGGGGTTCTAAGTTTTTGTGAAAATGGGGGGGGGGAGCGTTATAAATCGGCCAAAATCAAATTAAATAGATTTAATTGAGACTAATAAAGTTCCTGCATCTCTTAAAGTGTTCAGACTTTCGCCTGCCTTTATCAGTTTTTCTATAGATTTGTTGGCTCAATGCTATATACACTATTATGAATCCTGAAGTCTGTTTAATCCCTTGCTTGTGAAAGCAATTATATATTCCCAACGACGTATAGACATGGAAAATGCGTAAAAACACGGTATTGCTATTCTTTTATCAATAGTCTTTTTTTAAAATCCGATTTCTGATTCCTTCCGACTGCAAACAACTTTGGTAATGTTGAGCACTTATTCTTGAGTGTCTACTTTTATTTTTATATGTGCCAAGTATTAATTCCATTGAATATGCAATTTTGTCATTTTTTGTTTATGATTTAAAACAAAAGACTTACAAATTAAGATAATGATGCTTTGTAACTGGAATAATAAAGCATTAAAGCACTCCAACATTTTTTCCCCAGTAGTTTACTTCGTTGAAACCAAACTTGAATCAATTATATCTACAATCTCATTAGTTTCAATGTTCGTACACTACTTTAACCCCCACGTTTTACAGCTGAGTTATATTTGTATCAGTTGACTAGATTCATTATAGAATTTTAAGTTTAGGTATTAGAAGCGTTCTCGTATTTTAATATAGTTTCTCCAATTTTTTTTTTTATTTTTATTTTTTTTTTT
>MUZC01002195.1:630505-648473 GCA_002072015.1 Radix auricularia
CCCCCCCCCCCCCAAAAGAAAAAAAAAAGAGCTACTCAGAGCATTCGATAAGGTTATATAGGAAAATGATTGGAAACAGTGATTTTTTAAATTATACAGCAGTAGCGGCAGTCAAATTGGAAGAATCAACTAAGTTATCACAACATCAGTGTCAAGTTGTCATACTAAATAAATCCTCTGTTTTTGTCAGTACAGTAGCATTTGTACCAGAAGAATTTATAGCATGTAAGTTCGGACAGAACAAGAGTTCAAATACTTTATGATAGTTCCTTAATTTTTACATTAATTTCATGTTTGTCTCTTCTTATATTGCGATAAAAAGCTCCACTTTCATGTACATTTTTTCTAGATATAAACTAAGTAACGAGTAGGAATTGGCGGCCCCTAGTCTGTCCTGCGCGGGGCATTAGCATCCCCTTGCCCCCCCCCTTGCTACGCCACATCATAGGAGTAGCGTCGGTAACAGATAAGATAAGAAAAGATACCGGTGGACTATTAAAAAAATTAAACTTGTCTTATTGGTTTAGCTAGCAATACTTTATTGAAATTTAATAATAAAAATTGAGATTAAAATTCGACTTCAAACTCTCTATCATGCTTTAATAATGCGAAAAATCATATTACTTCTGTAAGGCTTGATCGTTGTATTATGTTGCATATCAAATAAGATACTTTTTTTCTGAAAAATTCAAGAAACAATCCCTTTTTTCAGATTATTTAAAATTATTATCTAGCGCCTTTTAACTTGATTAAAATAATATTTAATTGACTTATCGCCCCCCCACCCAAAGATTAAATATATGATATTCAACTAGTAGACTAATATTACAGTCTATGAGAACATATGATCGGTAGTTTTTAATTTCGCCTCTCCTATATTATCAGCACGTTTACGCCACGATGTTTTCTGAAAATTACCCCCCCCCCTTTTTCCAAATTTGTTATGATATTTCCTCCTTAACTTGATGCATTTACCAAGACATTACAGGGGGGTTATGAGTCACCCATGGGATTAAGCAACATTGTCTTTTATTTGTAAATGGAATCTGTCAACACAAATGGGCGGAGCAGTTGGTCTTAAAGAGAAAGAATCATACGAAATAAAGTTTGGGCATCTGTTCAGTACCGAACATCGTTCTTGATAAATTCCGTACACACAAAAGAATCTTAGCTAAATTTCTACGGAACAGTACGAAATAAAAACAATAACCCATTTAATGGTTTATGACAAAAATTGACATTTATATTTTCTTCCTATTTGGTAAAGATTATATGATTCTGTTACTTTTGATTTTAAAGCAGACCTAATAAAAATCCACTTACCCGCGCTGACATAAACAGAACACACTTTTATTCCAATCCCTGTAAAGGATAGTGTTTGAATAGTTTGACCCAAGGGGCAAAAGATATCCATGGTTCTATCATCAATAATTACTTGATTTAGACTTGGGCAAAATGTCTGACTATCATTTCTTGCAAACGTAATATTTAGATCTTTATTTGATTCTGAAAAAAATGTCATGTGTAAAGAAAACAATTAAATATAATTAATTGAAAAATGTAATAAAAAAAAAAACAAACAAAAAGAACTTACTGAAAATAAAAAGTGCCTTCTGAAAAAATATCAGTAGTTTTCTTGCGGTATTAGTTACATTGTACTGGAGACCATGATTGTTTCCATTATTTTTTAAAGCTTTGAACAAAATTAAATTTTTACTGATTTTCAAAATTGGTTTTTATCTTTTTTTAAATTTCATTTTAAATTGTAAATATCAATATCAGTTTTTTTTAATATAAAAAACCCTATCTTTTATCATTTCGTATTTATTTAACATTTTCCCAACTATTTCGCTAAAATATGGTGCATTAGTATCAATAAATTTTGAAGCCTATCTCTTTAAAATAAAAACTATTCATTTTAATTTTTTAATTAATGGGCTTACCATTTATTCCAACTATAACTCTCATCCAGGTAAATAGGAAAGTTGTATTCCATGTGACTTGAAACGGCGATAGGGAACATGTGTCAATGTTATCATCAGCTGTTGTTGTGACTTGACAATCGTATTGAAGACTGCTGTCTTGCATCATGTCAACTTTAATGGAATTAAATGAGAATTGAACAAAAGCAAAATGGATTTCATTACTAGTTTAATGTAGAATAATCATGACAGATTTAATTGATTACATGTCAGGCTAAAGATAAATAATAATTTTTAAAAATAATATGTAAAAATATCTTGTAATAGTAGTTATGAGACCTTTTTTTAAAAAAAGAACAATAATTATAACTAGACTTTTTTTATTACCGTACTGACAAGCTGGACCAAACCATCCAACATCACATCCATTAGGACAGTCACCGTTTAAATCACAATCTGCATTGTTTAAACAGTGGCACAAGTTCTTGCAATCGGGTCCAAACCATTTTGTGGTAAGACCAGAGTTTGAAAATGTCTCTTGTTGACATGCTGCAAACAACAAAAATCTCATTAACCAAAATTAAAAAAAAATAAGAATCAAATGTGATTAAACTAAATATCTGGCATTTAATTTCTGTGATACGTTATTCATTGAAGATCGTCACACTGACATTGCTAGATCATAAAACCTAGAAATATGCATGATAGGTAATAAATTAAGTGTCTTATTCATTTGATAATACGAATATTATTATTATTTAATAATTTGAAAATTTATTTATCTAAATAAGTTTTGGTTTTTTTGTATTTTATGTTTAAAAAAGAGTCAAATCAAATATAAAAGAAAAATTACTGTCAAAGAATCTGCATTTTGTTACACACATACTAAATGTAGCAAGTTGTAGACATTACTTATTTTGTACAAAGAAATCTTTTCTTAAATATGAAAATTTGAGATGAATCGATTACAGAAGTTTATAGCGTCCTAAACTTTGTTAGGAAGTTCGGTCTGATAGCAAGTCAACAATCAACTGCTATGAGGAGGTTAAGAGGCACAATGCCAAGCCTCTAGTGCCATTCGGAGCTGGCTGAAGTTAGACGACCTCGGGCAAAAATCCCTGCCTTCACAGAGATTCGAAGCCGTGACTCTTGACCCAACCAACTACATCTTCTCAAAGAATCCATTAACTACTTTCCCTAGACTACCTAAAACACCCTTTATTAGGGCCCATTTATTACAATGAATTTATTTATTGTGGGAATTCTTGCTCGTCACTTAAACCTATATCTCCAAGCTTTTTTTTCACAGTATGAAGTTTGTATTTGGGTGAATATTCAATTCGGTATTAAATTTAACTTCATAGAATGTCTATCTTAACACCTACTCAGCCAGTTTCAAAACATTTTGCTGAAGGAAAAATTCTTATATTAAATGCTGTTAAAGTTAAATTGTAACTTACATTTGTATAAAAGGTCGCTATTCATGACTTCTATATTTGTATTATATTTTTGTCTTAGGCATTTCTTAATTTATTCAAGTTTAGACATGCACGTTTAGAACTAGACATTTTTAAAGATGTAGAGTTTATCAAGTCTTCACATCATTTCATGTCATTGAAACCACGCTAAGAATTAATCAATTTAAATAAAACAATATAGAATAAACAGAAAAAGTGAATTGAAATAAATTGACTTTGAAAGAAGAACACACTATTAAACGAATCGGCCATGTAAACGATAAGGGGGAACTGCAAATCAAGAGATACAGTCTCGGTCAGTTTAAATTCTATAAACATTTCTATACTCTAAAATATAAAATGTAACAAGTAAATAAGAGAGAACTGACCATTTTGCTGTGCTACAATCCACTTTATTGTAAGCAAGAAAAGGAATTGAATCATCCACATAATAAAGCTCATGGTGAAATGGTCTCAAACAGAAACTATTTAATCTGAAATACATACAATTTAATTTTAGGATATTAGTATCAATCATAATTTTCCATGCAGGTTAACTTTTTACAAATCTTTGAATAAAATAAACTATTCCCAGTCTCTCAGGTGAAATTTAATTTTTTAAAAATGACAAATTATGTAATTTTATTACAGTGGAAAGTCTTACAGTCTTATAGCGAGCATAATTCTTTCATTAGTCTTACTGGGTAAACAAAACAATTTCCCCATAAAAATCAATGTAAAATACAGAAATGCGTTCCATGTTAAAAAAATGCTCGTTTTTTTTCAAAGTTGTATTGGCATTTTTTTCAAATAAAATTACTTGTGAATCTTAAGGAGTATTACATCTTGGAATGCATTTTAGGTTAAAAGAAAAGAAAAAACGTACATTATTTATGAATTGATGGCAAATAAATAATATTTTCCAACTGGCAAACTGGTAAAGACAATTGTTTTGTTTTTTCCGACGCCTTAAAATTTGACGAAAGTTTGTAGTAAACATTGTGCAGACATTCTTGACACTCCATTTGAAGCATCCATCTCCTTAATTTTGATTTTGCTCTTGAAAATAGTGCATGTCATTGATTTTGGCCGACTCTATGTGTGCGCTAGATTAGCCATGCGTACCCCTGGTATTCTCTTTTCAGTGATCTTACGTTTCATTTCAACAATTGTTTGTTCTCTCTTATGATTGTCAACTTTTCGCTTTGTTTTCGAAGACATCTTAGCACAGGTTATTACAATTTACATAAAAAATATATGAATACAGTCTGAATTCAAAATTAAAAAAACAACTACAATGAAACAACTTGATTTTTAAAAAAGCCTAAATATATTATTCCAACTACAGATAAACAAACTTATTATATGTAATTCGTAATAAAAAAAATAAAGCGTTTTCAGAAATACTTTATTAAGATAAATCAATGGCTGTTATCGATTAACTTAAATTTAATCGTTAACTTTTGAAACCTTACCAATTAATTAATGGGTAATTTTGATTAAAGCTGAAAATAAAGATTTATGATGTCATTAAAATGAAAATTTGAAGGGAACTAACAAAAGCAGGCAATTATCAATTTTGTGTTTTATTGACTTATGTCTCATGTTTTAAAGAAATTCTTTAAAATTACAATATTTTGATTGAAATTTTGTCTTTTAAAAGCAACACAAAAAATGAAATCAAAGTTATGCATACGATGAAAAAATTAAATGCATATTCACACATATAAAGTCCATGCAATAAAATAATTGAGATGCATCTATAATATAAAATTATAAAATTAACTCACTTATTACATAATAAGTAATAATTTTTTGTTAAAATAAACATTTAATTTCTTATTAACAACATAACATAACACAACTCTCAATTGTATTCCCACATGTTAAAAATAGATATTATGTTAAATATAATGAAATACATGTATCTAGTTTGAAATCGTTTATAATGTAAATAAATTATCCGAAGAAAGCCACTGTACCGCAAAGCCAAACCAAATATGTTATTATAAAGGATTTTAAAAATGAGCTGCTAGGCTCATTACTGGAAAATATCAAAACGAACATAAATAACATCATTAGTTAAATAATTGAACCTTGAAACACTAGATGATATGAGAAGTGGTAATTATACAAAAAAAAATTAATTCTAATTAAGCAATTCAACTTAAAGATATAAAGACATAGTAATAAAAACACCATAACAAACACATACAAATTTTCGTTCTTCTCGTTCCAAATTTGGGCGTGAATTTGGTTGCCTGAAGAAACCAGGAAAACCAACACTTTATCAACATTTAAAACTATAATAAGAATGCAGGATTAGTCACAACACATAGATAAGCGTAGGATGCAATAATATTAACTTGTGGTTTCTGAGCCGTGCGTGCGTGCCGAAAAAACTTTGGATCGATATTTAATCCAGCTAGCAAAGCTGACATTTTGCAAGCAGACTCATGCCGATGATAAAAATGATGAATCAAAATTTCTGATCAATGGACTGTAATTGAATTATTGAATTTTTACATAATTTTATTTATCTCTTTATATCATGTTATTATTTTTTTTTGAGATATAGTGTTGTGGTGTATAATATGTTCAACAACCTTTCATGTCGCGCTATACGGTGCGCATTACATTGAAATTGCTTTATAAAAATATATTCACGGTCAGTGCGCATTACATTCAACCACGTTTTACGAGACATAACTAGAATTTTGTATTTTCGGATTATTTTGCCCTGCGTATTATAATGAACATCCTTATAGTTATGTCTCGTATATAAAGGATTTATAGTCAATAATTTGGTTTTTTCGGGTTTTTGTATTTGAATTTATTCTAATTCATCAATGTTTTCGTTGGTGGATGGGGCCCATACAGAAGATGCATATTCTAGTACAGGGCCTCACAAATATGAGGTAAAATTTTAGTTTTATATCTCTTTTACATTTGCAAAAGATCCCTTTTATAAAGCCGAAGGTTTTGTTTGATATTTTAATAACATCATTGAAATGGGGATTCCGTGAAAATTTCTCATTTTATTATTACTCCTAACTATTTTGCATGTTTAGTTGGATTAATTCTATTCCATGCAGAAATATTTTGAGTTGATATGTTTCTTTTTCTTTGTTACTCTTAACAGTTTACAATTGTATGAGTGGAAATTATAGTCGTATACGCACATGATTGAAAATTAGGAAAGTCAATTCTCAAACATTTAGAGACCAAAAAAAAAAAATCATGTTTAGCCTGGTCCCTTTTGCAACTCAGGACGTGTTAGCGCATTTTCGTATTATGTATCAGTACTTATGTTAGATATCAGCATTATGTAGTTATCAGTAATTGTGTTTAGATTTTAGACATATTTTTATGAATTTTCTTGTGTAATGAATATACCTGAAAAAAAAATATTTAAAAGTCATTTCTTGACATTTTAAAATTTTTTATTTTCTCTTTAATCTAACTACAAGTGGTTTGTGGTCACTGAAATGGGACTCATAAATGAAACATTCTAAATTGTTATCAGCTAATCGCCCAAATACTCCGTCAATTGTTGTTTGATAGATCGTAGTTGCCAATCTTGGTGAAAGTAGTTGAATGTTGAAGCTTGTTTCGAAAAAGTTTTCAATTTCTGCCCCTGGGCCGCTAAGATCTTGATTGAAGTCACCACAAATGATGACGTAAAACTCTCTAAACTTTTACACATATTCTAATGACGTCAACAAAAAAAAACAAAAAACTAATACTTTTGATAATACTAAGACTTCCGGCAATGGCGGCCGTTGCCTGCGCCAGTGTTATCTCTCGATTCGCAATGTTTTTTGGTAGTTTTAACGGGGTTTTTTAACGGAACGGGTAACTGAGTGTTGATGCACAAATGGCAGGTCAGGACATACAAAAAACATATATACATCATGGGTCTAGGACTTATGGATGCTGAGATCTAGGGTGATGACAGACGGACGGACGGACGGACAAAACGGGTGCAATAGCGCATTCGACTTCTCGAAAATGCGCTAAATATTAATAATATACCAAAAACGTGTATTTATGGGCGGTGGATAAATGAAATAACTTACTTTTAACTTGATGCATCTAAAACGTTATACTTTAATCCTTTAAAGAGCTGGGGGTTTTTCATTGACATACATGTTTATATGAAATAAAATCATTATTTTTCTTCACTCCTCAGCTTCTCAGAACAGTTTAAAAAACAAAAGATTTCCACATTGATTTTGTGCAAGCAACGCAACCAGACTTTTAAATCGAGTAGACAGCTAAAATGTTGAAATTCCGTGAAATTGAAACGACCTTTAGTGTTAATTAAGTTAAAAAAACAAAATTTTGATTTTATTTTCCTTAAAGAATACGCCAAGCTAAAAAGGCGTGCAGCAGCAATGTAAAGCTTACAGTCAGGAGGCCTAAATTGAACGTTTACACACACACACACACATGCTGCTGATGAAAGCCTGAAATCCAGCCTTTTGAGCACTAGAAAATTGAAATCCTAAAATAGGATGTATAAGGTTTATTTAGACCAACGGTTCCCAACCTGTTTGTCGACAGGTTTTCTGGGGGTCATTAATTGTCGTCTAAAAATATTCACTATAATACAAATTTGTTCTATTTGTTTCTTTAAAAAAATATTGAAAATGAATTATTTAAATTATATGGGGGTCAAGGGTCACATGACTTTTATAGAAAGGGTTCACCACCCAAAAAAGGTTGAGAACAGCTGATTTAGACAGAAGTAAAATATCTGCTTCGTGCAGCGTAGAGGTGAATTAGGATTCAGTTAGCGTTGGGAACCCGCGTACCAAGCTTTCTAAAGATGGGCCCTTTAGTAACAAAGACCGTTGGATATTCTAATATGGTGGCAAACATTCACGTTATACCGTAGAAATCACTTATGTTCATCGGGTTTGGTTAGCGCAGGGAAGCCGCCAACCAAAGTTAAAACGGGACCAGAAATCTAGAGTTTAACATGGCGAACATTAACAAACATTACGATCGTTAGCGCGTAGAATTTCGAGATGAAACCTTATTGATTTTTTCACATGAGGGTTTCATCGTACTAAAGTTTTAAAATAATATCCATCTAGTTCTTACATACCAAATTTGATCAAGAACCATGCGTTGTAGCTAGACCACTTTGCATGAATGTAATGAACAACTTTCCACATTTTCACGAAGATCCAATAAATGAAATACAATTTATTAATATTATATATATATTTTTTAAAAAACCACACTAAGGGCATCGGCTTCCAATTGGTGCAAACCAGGTCAATTTCAATCCGGATCATGATGGACATATTTTTAATATACTAATTATGTCAAGATCGTGTTAAATTGAAAAATGTTTATAATAAAAGTAAGAATGATAGCACCGAAGTAATACAGATTAGAAGTGTATTACGCTAAGGGCATGACAAGACACACAGGACATCATGGCCATCCACTGACCCGTCTCCATCACCAGCCGTCTCGAATCTGTCCTGCCACTGCATCATGATGGTCTCGGGCGAGAGAGTGTTATCGACGAACTGCGCAACTCTTTCTTATTTAAATCCTAGTTATCACGCAAGTAACCTTTGGCATCCATCCCATCACTCACCACCAAGTCCTTTCGCGACAGGCAAAAGATGAAGCGGCAGGTGTGGGTACACTGGGAGCCGTAGCGGCAACCCTGCACGCAGGCGGCTCAGGGCATTGGGTCATTCTTCACCGACACGGAGCAGAGGTGTAGTCCGGCAGCCCCCTGGGTGACTGAGCAGCCCTTTTTAGGAATGCAATGCTCACCTCCATGGCATGAGGAAGGGGCTAGAAAGGGTGCCGTATACATTGCCTGCTCCAGCCCTCCCTAACCACCTCACCGTGGCGGGCGGAAACCCAGTACCAGCGGACTAAACAAAAAGAAGAAAATGAGGACAGTTCCTCTCACATTGGGCGCATGGAATGTGCACACCCTCCTGGAAGGAGACGATGAAAACAGACCTCAGAGGAGAACAACCCTGATTGGTAAAGAACTCGCCAGATATAATACAGGCCATTCAGCAAAGTTAGAAGGCTATTTAAAGAATAGCGAGATATGCGCTAGATAAAAAAAACAAAGCTTTCATAAGATGTCCTTTGAATATAGATTAAATTTATTGTAAAGTAGTAACAGTAATATATTGTTGTTCAAGCCTCATTCCTAAATCTTTTTTCGTTATTATAATGGTTATGCTGATAACATATTTTATCCAGACAAAGTTAGTTAAGTTTAAGAAATGTCTGCTTTTGAAACATTTCAGACTTCAACTAGATGCTTCTTCTTCATTCCGATAAACCTCACATTATATTCAACCCTTTGGTTTAGTCAAGATGTTTTTTACAACTTAAATTAATTTGTTTAAGCATGTCTTTTAAGAAAAAAAGTATTTTAATAAATTATTCGCGAACTACAATGCTATGACACAGGAACCGTATGCTGCTTGCGAACCGAGTTGCCCCATGGCCTACTAATATTGACCATCAAGTTTTTATTTACCAAATTCGGTCAACCGTATCCATTTATCAGTAAACGAGTTTAAAAAGTATTCTATATAGCCTAAAAGGGGAAAAACATTATATTCTGTAAACTTCTTTTGCAAGCTATGCTTTTCCCACATCGCTGACCTTCCTTCTTTCTATTCACTCACTTGTCAGCTACGCTTGTCTGTGGACCTACATATTTTATTTGGTCCTAAGACATGCACAATAAGATTATGCGAAATGTCTTTCTTATTGCGTGCCTATAAACAATGAAACTCTCCCCCATGACACAATCGCAGTAAACTTTCTACTTGTCACACCACACTTTGTATGTGTGTTAGTAGGCGTAATTAAACAACAAAATCTCTCATACAGTGAATCCTTTGAAACACAATAAAGTCAATAAAATGAACTTTAATACTGGAATATTCGATGAATACACATATAAATCATTTCAGTGCTCACATAGTAGAGAAACATAAAACAGCCATCTTGTCTCAATCTCTAGAACCTTCTTCCTAGCCTCGGTCACGTGAATTCTTTTTGTTCTGTCCTCAATCATATGACTCTCACGTGACATTACTAAAGCCTTCAAAACTGTACTAAAACACATCTTTTCAAATTTTACTTTCCAAACTTATAATAAAAAGTTTCTCTGACTGT
Source organism: Radix auricularia (assembly GCA_002072015.1). Classification (NCBI taxonomy): domain Eukaryota; kingdom Metazoa; phylum Mollusca; class Gastropoda; family Lymnaeidae; genus Radix; species Radix auricularia. The sequence goes on from MUZC01002195.1 coordinate 641,064, forward strand.
TAAAAGAAGCTGAAAAAAATCTTGTCATTATGTTGTTCGTTTCATTTGAATATAAATAAATTTATACATTTAATGCCTTTAAAAATTTATGTGATAATTTTGTATGTGAGTCGCCGTGAGCTCAGCAGTTGTTTGAGGCACTTTGATGTATAAGCTTTCAAATTAGTAATATCATTACTATTTAACAGGACTTTTCTTTCATTTGGTAGGTAATACAATAGCCCTGGAGGTTTAAAAAGGTTTTTCAAAGGGTTAAAACAAAAGATTTGAATATTATTTGATTACGAGATACCAAAGTAGTAATACGTTTCTAGTTGTGCTGCGGAAATTAACGATTAACATCTAGATTAATCGTTAAAAAATGTAATGATTAAATTATTAATTTAACCGATTAAACGGCTCATTACTTACACATTTTTTGAAGTCAAAATGTAAAAAAAAATGAACAAAATATTGGCCGCTAAATAATAAATTTCCAGACGATTACACGAACATAGTGGTTAGTGGTTTTAAACTATTGACTGAAGACAATGTTAAAAATGTTGATAAAGTTTACCTACCATGGTTATAATACTTCATCTACTTATAAAACAAAATGAAAAGTGTATTGAACCAATGGCATTTATGGAGTCTGACTCTGAGACAGTAAATGGTGACAGTTCTTCTGATTAATTACTACGGTACGAAATGGAGATGAAATCCATTAACCCTCTATAATAGGGGAAACTTAACACTGATATCCGATAATTTCATTCCTTGTCAAGTCCGTTTTGTACATTCCAGTTACCTATGTTCCATTTGAATGATTGTGCAGCTCGGCTGGCTATAGTGTTATTTAAACCCGCTCATCGTTAAATTTTTAAACGTTAACGATTAAATAAAAGCCTTAGTTTTAAGACAAATATACATATTTTTTAAAATTTAGTAGAGAAAACGATTTGACATGAAATCTCAGTCGCATAATTTGATTTAAGGATTGTTTTCTCTAAATATGCATCTGTGAAGATGGCTATTGAAATTATCCGTTGAGACAAGATTTTAATTTAAAACTACATGAATGCATTATATCGTTCATCGTTTTATAACATCGGATAGACCATGCTGGGGTATTGACAAGGACGCAGCGTTCATGGGCGTCACGTACGAGAATTTTTTAAAGCAAAATGCCAATCCTTATTTATTTCTTTAACTATTGTTAAGTACACCTCGGAGCTGGGTGGACTCAGGAGAATCCTTTGCCTCCCCAGAGACTCGAACTCGCGACTCTTAGTACGCAAGCTGAGCATTCATTCCGCTTGACCACCATGTTCAGTGCAAACATTCTAACGGTTTTTAACTTTACACATCAATGATTTCTTTGTACTAATATAGCACCTATGCCAAGCAAATAAAGTAGCTTAACACTTCCACCTACGAATCTTGTGAGGATCCACACATTAAGTGGCAGGATACAATCACCATTTTTGAGGTACTCAGTAGGAGCCATATTCTGAGTATGCACTCAATCCTGAGTGAGAGTTGCATGCGTTGGTAGGCCAAGACTGCAGGATGAGATCGGAACGTATTCCAAGAGCCCTGCCTTACGGTGACCTGGCAACTGGTATGAGGAAATGAGGTCGCCCATTCCTGCTTTACAAGGACGTCTACTAGAAAGACACGTCACTAGTGCACATAGAACATAAAATATAGGAGCGTATACTCAGCCGGACACAAGTGCGTCAGGGCATTCAATTCCATTTCATATCTGGGACCAATTTTCTCTGACTAACTTTTCATACCTTTTATTACCCGCCTCACTTATAACTTGTGGTCAGGTCTAAGAGATAATAACATCGAAGCAGTTTAAATGTGTAATTGAAATTGCTATGTGTTAATTAAAGTGTACGTTATGATAACGTCTAAGCAAGTTCCTTATAATTTCAAAAATAAATATGTGATCTTGATCACCATAACCATTTTGTAAGGTTATTTCTTTTAAACATTCAATTCTTGGTATTTGCATATTCCGTCCCTGCTTTGACATCGTGTCCCAAGTTTTCATTGCCATCATTTGTTGGAAGCACTGAGAGCTTGACATCATTGGAGTTGAAGTAAACACTGTTTGTTTCGTTATATCTTTGAAGAACTTGGTAAAGGATTTTGTATTGCTCCTGAATTTTAAAAGGAAAATGACGCACCTTAAGGAAAATTTGTAATTGTTCTGTTCCGAAATGAATTTTTAAAAAAAAGATTGAATGCAGCAAATAAAAAAGCTTTCTTTATCGCATGCATAGAGCGCACAAATTCAAAATTATTAAAATAAAAGTCCATAAACCTTATTCATCGAAAATACAATTTTAATATTTTTTTAAATTCTATAAAATGTTCCAAAATTTATTTGAAAAAAAAAACAAAAATTAAGTTCGATAAAATTCAAAGAAAGTTTAGACTTTGTATTAAAATGGTTTTTCATCAGTTTTTCCTCATTCGTGGTTTCTAATCAGTTTGTTGTGTCTACCCTGATTGCACTCTTCCCTTTCTGTCTATGTTATCATACTTTCCTTATGCGATAAGACTTAATCTTCTAAAACAATCATTAAATATTCTAATAGACTTTTGTTGGGTTTCTACTTACCACTGTTGGTATGACTTGTGAACGAATAGTCTTGATGGCACCAACAACAAGTGGTACAGTTAGACGCTGGTCATTGTCCATTCGGTCCAGTAGGAGGGTCAAGACACAGGCCAAACCGCTGAATGTGGCACCGTTTCTGGAATAACGCACATTTGAGTTAGCAAAAAAAAGAAAAAATAATAATAAAATAAAAAAACAACAGTAAGATGAGCATTAAATAAGCGTTAATTATGAAATGAAACTAACGAGTTTGATAAATTATTTTAAGTGATCATTTCACGGCCACAATGGCTTATTGAAGTTTCATACATATAACACCAACCTGCACATGTACAAAGTTCTGGTCTCCTGTTTAGGGTTATATGTCCTGGCATGAGTTATGAATGTCAATAATTTATTTGGATCTGTAGCAATGTGCCTGTAGGTCAGGTGAGTTAGATTGTGTCCTTCTGTTTCCTTTAGAGATGAAATAACCGTTTGAATAAGGCAAGAGTCTTCCTGCGAAATTTCAGCTCGCTAGCTTACGAAGTAGTGGGTTAAAAACGAATCAAAGTTTTTTCAGCAAGCAATCAAGGGTTCAAGCACACACAACGGGTTAATATAAAGGATTTTAAAAAAGAGAATTGACGGAAAAGGAAGGATATATCAGAAATTATAATTTAAAAACAAATTCTTATAGATGATTTTTCACTCTAAATTAGTAGTACGTGGTAATATATTTTCTTAGACATTGCTACCAACCTTTGACCCTGTTATAGTAAGTTTTCTCTCTAGCCAATCAGATCCTTGTTGACATGTTGCCATAGTGACCTGAAATGGAGGGAAGCTGACTTTGTCTCCATCTTTTGTTGGCAGATACTCGGCTATTGTCTGGATGGTGATAAGAACCGAAAGTTGAACTAGTAGTTCTTTTTATTATTGAATCATTCTATTGTGTTAAAAAGAAGAAACTTGTTTTTCAAATTTCATTTAAAACAATTTTCTTAAATGATGAGTCAACATGTCATCTTTTAAGACCATCTAATACAATTTGTGTCATCGAACCTTTACTGAACGACTCTTGAACGATCTATTTATAACCCAAGCACACTTGGATCGTGTTTTGTGTTATTTATTAGCGTGCAAAAAATATAATTAAACTATAAAGTTCACAAATGAGGGCCTCTACTTGAACAAACTGCCGATGTATTCGACTGTACAAGTTAGTTGTTTTTAAAGTTTACAAGAGAGTTTGAAGAATAATATTTTGTTCCGTTGGCTCAGAGACTGCAGATTGCATTTTTAAATTTATGTTGAGGTAGTGTGTGTGTGTGTGTGTGTGTTTATGTGTGTGTGTTTGTTAATGTGTTTGTTTGTGTGTGTGTGCATTTTTTATATGATTATAATTTACCTGAATTAACACTATTACTTTTAAATATGCAATGAACCAATCCGTCTAATATTAACAATATATAATCTACTATGGTAAAATATTAATGAACAAACTTTCGTATGACTACTTACCGAATCAGCGTCCCTGAGATTCTCCTCAAAGCCAACAACCAAAGAAACTTTCATCTGTGTAACCAGACGCCAGAAGTCGGTCACAGTTGTCGGTAGTGGAAGTTGTGTGATGATATCTTGATTCCTTCTGCGGAAACTCTGAGAAAGGCAGTAAATAATAATAAAATCTATAATAAATTACATAAAAATAGTAACATTCACTACATATGTCTCTCTATAACTTTAAATACATTACATTTATTTAAGTACATAAACACTGTGAGTTTTTAACGAAAGCAAAATATGTCTTAGTGAGGACACGAATTGCATGCGTTTACTTCTTCATTGAAGTTGTGCGTGATTGTATACGCATTTTTCAAGATTTGTGAGGTTATTTTTAAAAAAAATTATGTTGCGAATGTTCGTTCTTCAGCCGACTCCATCTCTTTTTGGAACAGAAAAGCCGATCCCCCCAAAATAATACGACAGCTTAAACAAAATGGCACACATTTTTTAAAACAACAAACTAAATCGGTCAGTATCATTGTTTTCTTTTTCACCGCCTATCTTTTTTTTTTTTTTTGCTCTCTGTTACGCAAGAGTTACCGGTATTTAAAAAAAATTCTTTGTGAAACAGTGGCGAAAGCGTGTACATTAAAATTCATTGGTGAAAACAAAATTTTAAAATTAATTTATTGAAACAAGTAACAAAAATAAATAAAAGGAATAAATAAGGTAAGTACAGATGTTTCAGAATATATTATAGTTCTGGTAGATCAGTTACATCATGTAGAATGTAGAAAAAGTACCTTGATGACCTACAATAAACAACACCGATATTCAATATACATGCAGAAATCTCCTATGATCCGCTCGTAAGTCGATCCCTCAACGTTTTAAAAAAACTTAAAAAAAAAAAAAAAAACACTCGGCTTTAGAACTAGTATCTACAAAAGAGTAAATGTGTCAGTTATGTAAAATAGTATGAAAACGAGAAATAATCAGCACATTTAGTGTTCTCATAGATAGATGGGCATTTGATTTACTTATAGATATTGTTATAGGGGTCAGAGTTGTGTTGTCTTCTTGCAGACGTCATAATGATGACGCTGTGACTTGTAGCTGTGACTTGCAGCTGGGAAATGTAGCTGTGACTTGTAGCTGTGACTTATAGCTGTGAATTGTAGCTACCTAACCGTAGATTCAAAGAGAATCTTTACATGAATAAAATCTAAACCTATTTACCGGAACTAACACAGCATTGATGTAATCTCCCATATCACTGGATTCACACATCAGCACTGGTCTGTAGAACTCCTCTAGCGAGACAAAAAAGTATTGTAAATATGATATTTTTAAAAGACCTTGGAACAATTTGTATGATTTTGGGGAAATTAGTTAAAGCTTAAAGCGTTGAGAAAATTATTTCTGTTCTTGTATTTGTATGTAATTTTTAATATATAACACATAAGATATTGAGTTTGTCTATGGAAGCTAGACATATAAAGTAACTACATTTTAATGTTCTGTAGACGAATGTGATGCTTAGGACATCTCCAAGCACAGGCATTAATTTGGAGTTTTTAGATGTTCTTTTATGCTCTTGGCAACACTGTTACACTGTGCCATGGTGAACACAACAACAAAATGAATGTAGTTTCCATGTATTAAGTGTACACTAATGAAGCAGATTGATGACGAAAGCATTTTATTGCAATCATCTAGATTTATAAACTTACTTGGCAAGATGTTACCAAATCTATTTTTTAGTTTATTGGAGACAGTTCGACTGTTTTGGTACATGATTCCAGCTGATCCTTCCTCGTCTGTAGTTTGATTATTGTCCTCACTGACACTACACACTGACTATATAGACCAAACAAAAATTAGACACACAATTGTACCTGCATTTATGGACATAAATACGTGCAGATGAAGACTATCCAAGTTAACACAATTAAACAATTTTATAACTAGCTATCAGAGCCAACCCTTGAGTACACGGGGCCCAAAGCAGCTATCTATGAACGGGGCCCCAGGCACAAGGCAGCAGACGACGAGTGAGACTCACGAAAAATTGTGCATACCTACATATATTAAAATAATGCGGAAAAATAAAGGACTTAAATTTTTAGTCTATAACATAATTGACACATCAATAATTACAAATTTATTCATTTAAATGAATATCCTGAAACTAAAAAAAGTTAATAATTAAAATATTTTGTTTTGGTATGATAATTGACAGTTTATATACAAGTATATAACATAGTAAACCATGTACATTAGCGTTGGTGTGCTTGTAACTTCTACCTCCAACTTGTATAAGCTTTTGTCTTATATCCTGTGTCATTGCTTGTTGTTGTTTATCTGTCCTTTTATTTGGCATAACTATTTTCTAGTATGTCTTAAGAGTTTAAATATATTTTTATTAAATAATTACATAGTCCTTTGTTAATTTTACTGATGAAGGCATTAACCAAAACATTATTTGTTTCATTAGTTTAATGATAAAGTTCAGATTATTTGTATTTTTTATTTTAAAAAGTAATGAAAATGTTTAGAAAAAGCGCGGGCCCGAGGTGGTTGCCACGTTCGCCCTTCCCTAAGAACAGCTCTTCTTGCTATACAACTCAAAGAAGACTTACATGATACAACTTTAATTAACATAGCAATAGAGCTTACATGATATGAAATAATCAACTCACATCGTTTTAGAGCTTACATCATATATCATAATCAATTCACATCCCAATAGAGCTTACTTAGTTTTGAAGCACAATTTACATGATACTCCTGTATCAACTTACGTTAAATTCTATTTCCATTTCAGTTTTTCCAGAAACTGACTTCCTCCACAGATGTTGAACTCTGTCTTCAATATTGTTGGATGTTATTGTTGTATTGATGCAGGTCATGGCGACCATAGCAGCCTCATGTAAGAAAATATATTGATCCTGAAATATAATTATGTTAGAAAACATATTTTATGAAATATAATCATGTGAGGAAACAACTTTTATGACATACAATCATGTGAGGAAACATATTTTATGAAATATAATCAGGTGAGAAAACATATTTTATGAAATATAATCATGTGAGGAATAGCCCTGTCAACGGGTACCCGGGCCGGGTACCCGTTGCCATCAGATTACCCGAGTGGTAAAATTCCGCCCGGGTACCCGTGAAAATTGAAAATGTAACTTCAATGTCTATATTAACGGAGGTCAAACTTCGGCTCGCATTCGTTTTTTTTTTTTTTTTTTTTTTTTTTTTTTGCGAAATAATTTTTCAAATGAAAATGTTTGTTT
>MUZC01002195.1:649519-668244 GCA_002072015.1 Radix auricularia
ATTATGGGGGAGGGGGGCGCGGCTGCAAATCTTTGTTCTAAGGGGGTTCTAAGTTTTTGTGACAATGGCGGGGAGGGGGGTATAAATCAGCCAAAATCACGTGACGTCACTTTTAGACGTCGGCCATGTGGTTACTGAGAAATAAGGGGCATGGAAGGTGGCTAGGTTGCATAGTATAGCTGTATGACGGTGAAAATTATGCGATGTTTTGAACGGGTAACCCGGGTACCCATTCGATATTTGGACGGGTACCCGGGCAGCATTTTTAAAAAAATTGACAGCCCTAGTGAGGAAACATATTTTATGAAATACAATCATGTGAGGAAACATATTGTGTCTGAAATATAATCATGTGAGAAAACTTTAGATTACACACTTTTGTAACGATATTGAATGGATTTAAAATTTGAAGACAAAATACATGCCACAAAGGCATCACTACCAAAACAGTTTTTAAAAATTGAACAAACGTGCATGATATTTGAATAAGTAATTCTAAAATAGAATTACGATTATGAAATGAAACAAATATATTTTGCCTCAATGATTTGCAAGAGCATAGAACATTTGTTTTTAAAAAATGTCTTAGTTATAACTAATTAAGTCATAAATATATAACGTTTTCAGTTGATGATAAACATGGAAAAGGTTTTGAAAAAGTGCTCTGTAAACAAAAGCTGTTAACATAAATAGTTATTAATAAATAGAATATTTGTAGTGGAAGTAACTCACAGCCGTCTGTATCATCATGGTTCTGTCCTGTCTAAGTTTGGCCACAGTGTTAAAGAAATCCATCTGTTGTGTGTCTTCAGCTTGTCTCATGACGTTACGTAGAGCAATAAATGTTCCTGTACGGCCAACACCGGCACTGAGTATCATGAGAAATTGTTATAATTAAACATATTTGTTTTAATAAATACAAATAGTTTGGACAATGTGTTTCTACGGAAAACTTGTTATTTTGTTGACCCAAAAGTAAATTCATGGGTAATTTTGCTCCATGTAACTTTTGGATGTTGATAAACTGTCTACTTTTGTAATTAAGAAATGAAACAAATCAAAGTTTTAAAAAATCTTTAAAAAAAACAAGAAAAAAAAATGTACATAGCGATGAAGTATCATTAGGACTGGAAAAAAAGTTGTTTTATTTTAATTGTAGGAAAATAAAGTCGGAGAAAATAATAATAATAATTTATTATGATAAACTATGACATTTGTTTTTTTAATATCAATTTAATATTTAAAATTGCTTTTCACAGTTAACAAAGTTATGTTCCCGCTTAAAAATATAATATTGTGAGAAGTAAGAAATAAATTGTTTATCCACTCACCTGCAGTGCACCACTATTGGTCTCTTGGTTGCCGTAGCTGCCACTCGTTGTTCAAAGTCCACTAGAGCCCAAGGGTTGTCTGGTACACCCTTGTCTGGCCAGGATGTGAAGTGAAACTGGGTCACTGGGTGCATGGGCTGGGAGTCCTAGGATTTTTGTTTAGCGTAGAATTATTCATTGTTAAACTTATTCAGGTTTATAGAATAAGCAGAAAAAATATTCTTAGCATCTTACTAAAGCAAACATTCGAAAATCTTTGTAATAGTCTCTTTTGGAATATATAACTACTTCTAGAATTATTAAATGACAAGGAAGTTTTAGGTTTTACTACTTATTCTATCGTTATAGCTATAACCTTTATTAACAATTAAAATTAGTTATTTTTTTTACAAAGAGAAAATGAAAGTCCAAATAATATCTCAAAATGAAAATCTATTTAGTACTTCAAATTTAATGTCTCTTTAGTGCTTTTAAAAAAAGAATAACTAATTAATTTCTGAAATTTAATATCTAATTAGTACCTCAAATTAAATAACAAGTTGGTATCTCAAATTGAATGTCAAAAATTTACTGACCACATAAAATTGCAGACGACGTATGATGTAATCAGCAAACACCTGGGTAGCAGCAAGCGTCACACGTATTTCTCCAAACGTTTCTTCATCGTCTTCTGGCCAGTAGGCTTCACACTTGACCTGGTCAATAGTAAAGGGTTTTGTTATTTATCAGACGAAAGAACGTCACATGCCATTGCGTACTATTTGTATTTTTGGACAAGAATTTCAGGATTTTTCAACATACTAAAGAAGTTAAAATACTTTCTCACATTGTTCTTTTTTTTCTAAGTTGTAACAGGATTTTTTTTTCGAGAGATAAGGGAGTACTTGGTGGAAAGGAGATAGGGTGAATTAGATAGATCTAAGGAGTTTAATATGCCAGGTGTGGGCGCATATGGCATTGGACTGGAAAAACACAACAGCCTTGCTCTAAGTTGTCTCTTTAAAAAACTGATAATTCCTGTTATCTTTGGAGTACTCAATCCGAATTATTACCCGAATTATTCGTTAATTTTCATCAAAGCCAAGCATTTAAAATTTATGACTTTATTAGTAAAAATTATTATTTTTTTTTGTTTGCTGAAAAACTAAGTGATACTGGAATGTTTCCTTTACAAATTATCATTTTACCTACTACGCAAAAAGTCAAGTGTTCACATTATTTAGTTGAAGGGATGAGCTGGTTTAATTGACAATATCACAAGCCGAGCTTAACAATCATTTACATGGAACTGAGGTAAATGATATGCACTAAACGGTCTTGGCAAGGTGTAACATTATCGGATATCGGTGTTCCTTAAGTTTCCACCATTGAACAGGGTTAATGGATTCAGGAATTTGAATCTCCATTTTGTAACGCAGTAATACCTCAGACGATATGTCGTCATTTTCTTTCTCTGAGTCAGCCTCCATTACTACCATGAGCTTAATACGCTTTCATTTGGTTTGATAAGTAGGCGAAGTGTTAGAACCATGGCAGGCAAACTTTATCAACATTTTGATCAATCCTGTCAGTATATAGTTAACACCAAAAAATGTTTGTGTAATTGTCAGGAATTTATTATTTATTGGCCCCTTGATTATTATTTTTTTTACTTCCAACAATTTATAAGTGATGGGTCGATTAACAGTTTAAAATTAACTCGTAGCAATTTTTAAAGATTAATCGAAAAAGTAAACTTTAAATCCACAGGCTTACGGTACATAGGTTACATACATACATATTATATATATATATATANTACCGATTAATTAATCGATAATTTTGTTAAGCTAAAAATAAAGATTATGACGTCATTAAACTGAAAATTTCAAGGGAAGTAATAAAAACATGCAGATAGTCTCGTCATTAAGTTATTTTTAAAACAGTTAGCACTGAAAAATAGTTAAATAACGTATTGAAGTTGAGGCACTTGAATGAAAATTTCAAATTAATTTTATAAATATAAAAGTAATACAGCTGTATAAAATTGTTTTATGATTAGTAAAAACATAAAGATCATCTTTTTATCCCAAGTGGTTCGAAAGCTATGATTTTTTTTCTAAGACCTCATAATCTCTTTTTTCACTATTTCGTTTTCCTTCATATTTTTGCCCTTTTTTTGCATCTTTTAAAATGCCCATAACCTAAGTATTTAATTTAATTAAACTTAAATCACGTACTATTGTTAGGGTATATATTTAAGAAATAAGTAGTTCAATATAATGTCAATGAATTTAAATTTTGGTATTGTTAATAGTTAAAAACAATGTGTTTTTTGTACATCATTGTCCTTATAAAAAAGGTTATTTTAAAGTATACTCTTTCTGAATCCTTTTAACGGAGAAGTTTGTACGTAAAAAAATAATAATAAAATAAAAACTATTATTAATTATTTATTAATAAATCGAATTTTAAAAAAAAATTAACATTTTTCTATTTTAATCACTATTTTATCGATTAAAATAATTTTAATCGATAAAATAATTTACCGATTAATCGAGAAATTAATCGGTAATTTCCGCAGCCCTAATGTATATATATATTATTAATTTATTATATATATATATATATAATTAATGATTAATTAATCTTTAAAAACTATAATAGACTAAATTAATGTGACCGATTAAAATTCGCTTAAAATTTAAGAAAATGTATGCCATATTCTGTCTTTCAGACTTTTAAAAGATATTTATGTTTTGCTACTCGCATACTTTTTCTCTGGTATTATTATTATTTTTAGACGTGCAAACGTAAATAAAACCTTTTTCTTCCTTATTTCTTGTAAAGCAGAACAAATTTGCTGTGTTACGTCACAAAATTTGAGAGCAATGGAATTACCGCAACGATTCACGACATTATGAATTGTTATTTAACTGGATCTATATAGCATCAGTTAAAAATAGTTAATAGTAATTAATGCATCAACCGATTACATTTTTTACCAATTAATGGAACAAATTTATTAAAATAAATACCAGACTATATATATGTATTATATACAGAGAGAGAGAGAGAGAGAGAGAGAGAGAGAGAGAGAGAGAGAGAGAGAGAGAGAGAGAGAGAGAGAACGATTGTGTGACATATTAACTCTTAATGTAGTAGAAGCGATAATGCTATACACTTCTCCAGCAGTTTATTTGAAATATTTACTTGTTTAAATTTATGGTAAAGGAAAGATAAAGAGGGTATTTTATTCTTTGATAGATGAGAGAAAGTCAATAAATTGTTATAAGCAATAACATGTAAAGATACGTTTCAATTTATGTCTTTAAAAATTCAAATTGAAAGAAAGAATGAAACATGTTCCTCCTCACGTCTCTTACAAAGTTTAAATATTTAAGGATATCATTTAAAATTTCAGTTTGTCTTCTGTGTTTTAATGGCTGGCTGCGCCCCAAACAATACTGTAATTTAATGCGAGTTTGCTTTGCCACGTTAATGTATCGTCATAGCCCCCCCCCCCACAAGAAAAAAACAAACAAAAAACTCAGACACACTCAACACATACACAGTCACGCACCCACATCAAGATATACATACATATTAGTAATTTTTCCTTGTATAGAAATATAACTGAACTTACTTTTCCATCTTCAATAAGATTAGTCAGCATGACAACTTTATCCACTTTTTGCTCCCATATCATTCGAATAAAGTCATTTAATATTATCTTGGTTGGCCCTGTGGAAATAACATTAAATTACGGAAAATAAAAGAGAAAAAGTTTCATTAATTTGCATTTGTAAGTAGCACTCATAGACTTTATACTTAAAACTTCTAATGTAAGTTCATATATTTTTATATTTTTAAAAAATTTGACAGGCTTTTGATTCATCTCTAAAAATAATAATAAGAAACCTTGAGACGCTATAAACTTTTCCTCATGTGAATATCCCTGTGGATAGAAAGTAAAGTACAGTTGTCATCAAACGATAGATGCATTCACAAGTGAACGGGTGAGTAAATTTGAGTAAAATTTTCGAATGTAAAAATATGTTTAAATTTCACAAGATAGTTAACCCTATTCTTGTCAAGACATGCATTGGTATCAAAAATTAAAGATGTTAGAGACTACTTAAAATTATATATTGCAACTATTTGGATAAATCCCACCTTCGCAACATGTCAAACGATGCTCTACCATTATATATCAAAAACGATTCAGCAAAGATGACATTACTTTTAAGTAAGAGGCATTTATGTAGTCTCCATGCATTTTCTTTGGGTTGGCTTCTAAGTGGACACGTGAATGGTCATCTGTGGATACAAGAAAATGAAATGTAAATGCCAACTATATTAAGAGTTAAATAATGTACTTTTCTGAAAATCATTTTTTTTAAATGTGTCATTTGGATACTAATTTTAATTTGCAACACAAAGCTTAGTTCATAGTAATAATAAATTGATACTTTGTTTAGCGCTGTACCCCAGACAGTAACTGGGGTCACATCACTTTATCTTATTCTGTCACAGACGCACCTCCTATACAGAAGATTATCGCTTGCTAAGCGTGCATTAAAACATATTCATATTCTAACAAACAAATAAATGACAGTATGGTACACAAAAGCTACGTTTATCTTTAGCAGAAATGTTGTTTCATTAATTTTGAAAGCAAAGTTTGAAGAGATTTTTCTTTAGACCACTCTTGGAGGTCTTAGTAGTTGGAATACAGCGAATGTTTAACGGTAGAGAATTCCATTGTTTGGCGGCACAAAAAGAAAAAGATCTTTCTGTCAAGGTATGAGAATCACTGTCAATGAATGGTTCTGAGTTGTTACTGAGTTGTCAATCAGTGTTGTGAGTTGGCGTGAGAATGTTATGAACTTTATTCAGTTGACGGACTTTTGAATGTCAGGCAATGACTTGAGAGTGCGCGCAAGGGCTATATATAGTGTGGGTCTGTGTAGTGTAAAGAGTGAGACGAGACGAGAGAGACGAGTGGAAAAAGATAGGAGAGACTTGTAACGTCAGTGTGCGGACGTTCGGCCAGGGCTGTGTTGTTGACGGATGGTGTTATCGAGGTTGCTCGAACACTGAAGGCTGTGGGCCTGTATGCCTGTGCTGTGATGGCTAAAGCACTGTGAAGACTGCGATTATGTAAGCCTATGCTGTGATGTCTCGATGGCTGTATGAAGGATTTATACGTGTATTTATAGTTCAATAAAGAACACCTACTATTCGACAAGAGTCTGTCTTTATTAAGATAGTATCCAGAACCCAGTACGCAACACTTTCGTCAAATAATGTAGAGCATGTCTTAGGAACAGAAAGAATGCGTGTGTCTGCAAAAATTCATACTTTAATTCCTAATGAATTAATATTAATTAAATCCTACATGTACAGATATTCTTGTATCGATTCTTGTTTTTATTTTCCTCACTCAGACCAACCATCATTGTTGCCTCTGTGTTGACGGGTAAATTCTTGGAATAGAAAATGCACAATTTGTTTTACGATAAAATGGTTGATTTGTACTTTAAATATAAATATTTTATTTGATATGTCCTTCATTTTGAAATCTATTTTATCTCTTAACTCAATATACCCTCAGCACACACGTCTGAAAATTCAATAACTCTTAAGACAGCTTAACATTGCATGATTATCGAGGTTTTTTTAAAAAAATTCACTGCGCAGTTAAATTTGGAAACTCAAAGGTATGGAAATTTCAATTTTCGTACCCCATTGATGCAAACAATTATAACTTTCAATAATACACAAACATAATACAAATAGTCACATATACCTACACATAATTCAATATGCCGCATGATATAGAGGGTAAATTGATAGCTTATAATCTTGATTTTTAAAAATATCCATTAAATCATAAATTGTAATATTGACTTACTTTGAATTGCTCTTGAAAGAATTCTTTACTGTTGCTGACAACATAACCTTGTAGATTAGATAACGAGATTGCTGTAGATGGTGAGACCGTCTCTAGAGTCACGGTGTTATAATAACCTGTTCCCTTGTCTTCAGAGCTGTTTTCATCTTCAGCGTTAACTGTGTTAATGTTTGTTGGCTTTTTTGGAACTGTGGGTTTTATACCTGCATTCAGTACGTGATAAAAAATTACAATAACGCGCATATGGTTGATTTAAATAAAGCCACTTCCCAGAAAAGCAATTGTATTTTTAAAAAATTCATTGAGCTAATCTATATATATTTTAAAAGAAACAATACAATTATACTTTCTTAACTTTCATAAACGCTTTAATCTTATTTTAGAAATATAACTTTATTATACAATTCCGTGGTCAAACAAAAGCTCAAATTAGAAAATGTCTTGACATAGATGCTCTCTTTTCTTCTCGATAAATTCCCATTTCTTCCCATACTTAGGGTAAAATTAAATAAGTGGAACTCTGGCGATCACCGAAGGGATTTTATTTGTATTAAAAAATACAAAATATCTATGTTGGCCAAACCTCTGATCGCGAGCAGACATGCGGCCCTCCTGGGCCACATTCGGCTCACGAAAACGTCATGCTATTTAAATATTTCGTTTGAAATTAATAATATGAAAAATAAATAATCCTTTCTTCATGCTTCTAATGCAACAAGGAGATGACAATAATTTTGGCTTGATCTACATTTGAAAATTTGAAGGGAGCGATTAATTTCCGATTGTTTAGCTACGTAAACAGTTAATTTTCTGGTTATAGTAAAACCCGCATTATTCTGGCATAACTTGTTAGCACCACAACGGCTAGCGACCAATCCCATATAAATTAATTTGGTAATTCAAAGGCTTCTCAAAAGAATCATAAACGGAAATGCTCGTCATAGGTATTAGTCCTAATGTAGTGTGTTTACATTATTCAATATTAGGTTTGTATGTAAATGTAACTATGCGTTTATTTCTTAAATCGAAGAATTGGTTGGAATAATCGAAATGTTTAATTAATTAAAAAATATTTTTTTTAAATCATCAAACAACGTTGTCATTGTTAGTGGGTTGATACATAAAGTGTTTCAACGTGGCTCTCAACGATTTTTTAATTATTAAAATGGATCTTAGCCATCCCATGCCTGACCACCCCAGTACCATAGTATTCTGTTAAGATGAGATAAAATAATCCCAACACGAAATCTCATTAAATGCCGTGACAAATTGGACAATCTTATTTAGCTTGTACATAAGATTGAGTCGTACCTATGAGAGTCATCATAATAAAACGAAATAAACTACTCAGTATTTGTAAGACAGTTTATATCTGAACGTACCGAAATTCCTCTTTTCATTACCATCTTTTTGATGGTTAGTAGTCACATGATCCATCGAAGCTTCATCAAGAGTATCTATAGTTGACGTAGATCGCTTGTCTTCTAATTTATCGGACCTCTTACGACGTCTATAATAATGCGTGGTATAACAACCAAAATAAATATTACTGATAAAGTGTCTTAAAATGCATCCATTAACATGTTTAATATTTCACTTAAGTCCTTTCATTATGAACTTTTATTTAGTTAACTACAGAAGTGTGCATCCAGACCCAAACCTAGATTTTAGCAGGTTACCTTCGCACGTCGTATGGATGGGATTTAACCATCGACTAACCAACAATCCATTTCCGTATTTATACACACATAATCCTTAACAAGTGGCACTAAAAATAGTTGTACAATCATTTAAAATGGTTTAAAATAAAATAGCATTATTGTAAAAGGAGGCCTGATCGAGTTACATCAGTTTTTGTTTTTTTAAAAATGTCCATTGTCCTCTCATCCTGTATTTAATCGGGCTAGATCACTACAGGGACTCGTGGTGCCGGAATTGCAGTATAACCCCTGAAACAGTCGTGTTTAAGATAATTCCGTTTGTCGCACCCGAGGATGTTGGTTGAAGTGGCGAGTCCTACTCGCAGACAATGTTGTATGACACTGCCCAACAGATGGAGCAGGTTGTCAAGATGTAACCCAAAACGTTAAGATAGTAACCTCAAGCATACACGAATAGGATATTAGACTAGATTGTGTTACAATGATTTATTTATGAAATATTGTTTTAGGCGTTTCACCGTATCATTTTTATTTTAAACATAAAAAAAATATAATAATAATAATTTAAAAAAAAAAAATCGCAAATCTTACCTCCTCAAAAATTGGGAACCACCAATAATAATCAGAACAACGATAACAGCACAAATAGATCCAACAACGGCTCCAATGATTACCTTATCATTATCACCGCTATTACCAATTGATGCTGATAAAAGCGTAAGAAAAAAGTAAATTTTAATATACATATTTTCGTACGTTAATACTTTTATTTGTATAACTAATTTAACCCACCAAAGTTTCATTTCGTTAGGCTTAGCCAGCTTATCTTGCATGATGCCTTCACCCAAACCCTTCCATTATCAGCATGGGTAACGTAAAAGTAAAAACAATATCACGCGTTTTCAACATAAGCCATCTTCTACAAACAAACAGAAAATAAAAAAATAAAAACTGAAACACTGCTTATAAAAGAACTAAAAAGGTAGGGTAGTTTTGAAGCTATAGTTGAAAGGAACATTAGAATATACGAAAACACAACAAGAAAAAGTGTGTATGGGTGGGGGGAGGGGGTTCAAGATTCAACGGGAAAGAAACAATACATTCATACTATGTTGTGTGAATTTTTAAAAAATTCAGAATGACTTTTTTTCTTAATTAAGTTGATTTTGAGGTAGTTATAACATGCAACCTAACTGCTGTGATCCTTAGAAATTTCGAGGCCTTACGCGCAGGCCTCTAACACTAGATAATAGTTTGGGAATATGACACAGAATGTGTATGATCTAGATTTAAATGTCTTCAAAACAACTATCAGATAGGCGGTTTCTAGTTTTTCTCTACACATGTTAGGGTATTGAAATTTCAAGTAGAAATTTCAAAAATTTCAAAAATTCAAAAATCATTTTGATAATTGTGGTTATCTTCAAACAGAAAGCAAATCGTTCCAATGTAATTTATACATATTGCCTTGTCCTTCTTTTAAAGCGCTCCCTAATTCACTTTCCATTTCTTAAATTCTTTGTCGTTTTTAAATTCTTCATCCAGCTGATAACACTTCTTTAAAATAATTTACTTTTCCCCGTTATGACTTTGCACTAAAACATTACTTATAATTGCCTGTCAAACGGGCAAAAGCATCCTAAATTGTATACGCAGGTAATAAGGCAGACTTTCGTGTTAACTTTTGCCCCTTATATTTGAGGTTTATATAATACTAAGCCACATATTTACTGTGTTCTTGAGATGTATTCATTATTCAATAAAATAAAACGATTCTCACGAAAATAGCATGATCATTCTATTTAGTTTAAAGAAAAAGTCAAATGACTTATTTAAAAAAAAAAACCTGTTGTAAAAGATTGGTTTAAAAAGAAATCAAATTAAATAGCAATAACTACTGATCATACAATAACGAGTGGTCTTGGAAAAACTTGAGCTCATAAAATCGTTAAACCTAAATTAAAAATACTTAGGAGCTCACATTTAGTGCAGTTGTTTCCATCGAAGCCATCTGTACATCCACTAGTACAATAACCATTGATATTTTGGCAGATTTGAGCGTTAGTTGAGACAACTTTACAATTGGAGCTACAGTTATAAATACAGTTTTCACCATACGTGTTGTTGCTGCACTCTAGAGGCATAATTTGCATAAATTAAAAAATAATTTAAATATACTCATGTTTAACATTGAAATGGAAAATTGCAAAATTAAACAACTAACTAGATGTGCGAATATCAAACAATGTAATAATTAAATACGTTCATATCTGTATTTTAACACAAGCTCCTACATGAAAATTAAGTATACAAATCAAACTATTAAAAGTTGTTAGTTCCAGTAGTTATTAAATACTAAGCATAAAATGAGTTTGCATTTTAACTCAAAATCCATACACTTTATAGGAGAATATATATAGAATTTGAAAATGAAAAATATAAAATTTGAAATAACACAGTTTTTCAAGTTGCTTGGGCCATTTGCTATTCCACGCATTATTTGCTCTCTAAACAGTTACTCGCATGACAATACATGAATTGATTTTAAAATATCATTTTAAATATTACATTTGTAGAGTTAATACTACTATCTATAAATTTAAAATTTTCTTAAGTTAATTTTCTTCAACACAATAATAATTTTAAAAATAAATAAACCTTAATCATTTGAAAGCTTATGTGTGTAAATGTATTTATAAGGCATTGGGAAACTGAACTAGACAGCTATTTTCAGTCACTGCCAGATTATAATTTACATCAATGGATAACACAAAACCTACTTTCATAGATTGAACTCAAAAAGAACTTGAAACTAGAAAATAAATATAGTAACGCTATGCAAAAATATCCATAATTTAGTCATAAAATTCCACTTTTAAATGTAAAATAATAATAACACAAGTGAATGATTAACTCAAAATGTTTTCAATATTAATTCTCTTAAAAATTGATATTAATGATAGTTTAATAGGTAATAAAAATAATTTTTTGAAAGATAATTTTATACCTCCATCACACAAAGATCCTTGGTATCCAGGCTTACAACTTGTACAGTTACCAGAAATGATTTCACAAATAGATTCTTTACAATTATTTGAACAGGGTATGAGGCAGCCACTACCATAAAATCCCGATTTACAACTGATACAGTATCCGTTAGTGATGTTACAAACAGAACCAGTTTGAGAACATTTGTTTGAACAGCTTGAATTACAGTTCCATCCATAAAAACCAGGATCACAATCTGAAATTAACGATACGTTTTGTTTGTTTAAAAATTTTCCGTACCTATTTCTTCAACGTTTGATTAACATGCATCTTTTAAATAGCATAGATAGATCTATATGTTTATTTTAAGTATGTGTTCAAAATAAAGATTGTGTTCATTATTTGAAAAAAGACATTATTTGAAAAAATATCAACACACTCAAAATTCTTCTGCGTCTTCCGAGTAAAGCAACAATAAATGTGTATGTTAGGAATGTCAAATTCGTTTAATTCAATATTAACTATAAATGAAAATTCTCGCTATTGTCTTTTAATGGGATGCTTCACTGGTGGACTATATTATGAAGCATGGAGTAAATGTTCATTCTGTTTAGAAAACTATGCAGACTATTACCAAAACAGTTTTTTAAATTCATAATTTAGAAGTTGTTGAACTATTTAAAGTTTATTTACAGTCAAGTTTTATCTTTAAGTAAATAAAATATGTAGATTTTATAATTATTTGTATTTACGAAAAATACGGGTATTTATAAACAAGCTATTTAATTCTAATACGTTAATACCTGATGTGCAGTAAGGCAATTTCTTTCCCTTTAAAGAGCAACTAACACACTTGCCGTTTGCAGGGTCACATTTCAGACTATCGCAGTTACTGCACTTGTTTTTGCAGTCAACACCGAAAAAACCAACAGGACAAGGTAAAATTTTTAAAAATTTAATTAAATTAATCAAAGTCGTGTATATTTTATATATTTCACTAATTTAAACAAAAGGTCTACGTGGTAGCGAGCTGGACTACCGAACAACAGCAGGAACCCGTGTCGCGGTTTCTAAACCGCGGATCTGCAAGGCCCCCGGGGCATTGTGCTAACCACACAATCCCATGCTTGTTAGTGGTTAATGAAACTAAGACTTGTGAACGCTACTTCAATTGCTCCCATGGACCATCATGGTCTTTATGGGATATTTATTATTTACATCTTTATTCAGTAATTGTTCAAAGAGCCTTATATCATAGAACTTAATTATTTACAGTGTTGATCTCAGAAAACATATTTATCAAACCAAACAAATATACATTAGGAGTTTTCTATAACGATAAAGGTTTGTATAAGTATATGTGTGAAGTTCAACCATAAGCATATATTAATACAAATTTTAGACCATTCGTTTATTTAACATGCTTCAGCATTTCAAGTATAAAGGGTGTTATATTAATTATGGCTGAAATACTATCTTATCATAGCTATATAGACGCTTCATCTGTGCAGAAGATAACTGCGTCAAAAGACCATGACGGATGATCTGTTGGCAAGTGAAGCAGCGGTCACAGGCCACGGCTATAAGGAATCCAAGGATTACCCAGCCGCCTAACTAGTGTTAGGTACCCATTCGGAGCTGGTTGACTCAGGGACGCCCTTGGCCCCGGGAACAAATCCTTGCCTTCGCATGGATTCGAACTCGTGACCGTTGGTACGCCAAGTGTACTATTGCTAAGTGATAACCAATGTGCAATTAGTATAAATATTGGATGTTTTTGAAAAATTATAAGATTGTTTTGGTTTTCTGGACCTAAAAATATTGCCATTAAACTAATTTAGCATTCTTAATTTCCTGTCAAATAATAAAATACTTGTTAATTAACGGTTATTTTAAAAAATATATATATTTATATATCACGAATCAACTAAAACAATGTTACTGTTTGAGTTATTAGCAAGAAAATCTGTGATGGTCTTGCTTATCCTTGGCTACTGAATTTAATGTAGGCATTTTAAGGAATACTACTTAAGCGCACATTTGTATTATCAGATTCGGGAGGTAACATAAAAAGAAAATCATTTATTATTAAGATGTTTAAATGGAATATGTGATCATTAGCAATGACCTACTTGATGTGCATCCCTGGCCATAATATCCAGCCTTACATCCAGATGGACAGTTTCCTGTACTAACGAAACACTTTTCTCCTGGTACGTCACAGTTACAGGGGCTCTCACAATCACGACCATACGTGTTGTTTGGACAAATAGAATCTGAGAATAGAACAGAACATTATCATGATTTCAGAATAATATTTGATTGCATAATGAAATTTAAAAAAAAAAAACCTTTTAAAGTGTCCTAAATTTTAACAATGTGTGGCCACTACAATACACAAGAAGAGTTAACAATCAACTGTGTAACGTTTCATCCCTTCATCCCTTAATAACTAGAGCTTCCGTCTCCATTATGTAGGCCGTTTTCTTTCAAAGTTCTTTAAGTATGTGAACAATTCCTTCTATTAGTATAAATTAAAATAATACCACCCGAGACTAAAAGTCACTTCACTTCTTTTTACACCAAGCTTGCAGTGATAACGAACACATATAACAAGCTACTTATATACTCTTTAAAACATACCACCAAAAATCTCCACTTCACACAAAGTAAGTACTTTAGTTTTGAACAAATTATTGTCATGATACGTTGCTTCTATTTGAACTTTCGAAACTTGTTCCAAGGGGTCAGTTGGTAAAACGAAGTACACTTCTAGTGGTGACGTCAGAGAATCTTTGTAATTGAACAGACTTTGATTTCTTTGGCCAAATGTTGTCAAGTTAAATCCTTTCAATCGTACCAGGCAACAATAAGCGCTATCGCCAGCTTTAAGTGAAAACAGAAATAAACTTTACTAATATTTTAAACACACAAAAGAGAGATTTGTGATTAAAATAGTGTTAAAAAATGTATTAGATATTCATAAATTTAATTCAAATTAGTTTCTTAATATGAAACAATAAAACCTCTAACATTACAACACATTATTGAACACTACGTACATCCTATTCTGTTGTAGATTGTATAAGACTGCACTGTTACGCTGTGATTTAATACAAGTGTCCACATTGGAGCGACATCAGAAGAGTCACTAGTGTGTGTACAAGATTGCTGGTTATAGTTTGGGTTACCATCTACAGCGTTACTTGAGACAAAATTGACATGGTTGTCTTGTGTTGTTGTTTGACTTGTTGGCTGTTTTAATGCAACATTTCGACCTGAAGAAATCATTTTTTTAAACGTATAAGAAAATAATAAGTTAATAAGAACCTTTTGTCGGTGCTTAAAAATTAAATTAAACTGTTAGAAATAAAAGACTTTGGTTAATGAAAAGTAATAATGTGTGGAAAAAGTTATAAATTCAACAGGACAATGAAACAAACTTTGCAAATCTGTATTTCTTTAAAGAATGCATCATAGTGATAAAACTCAGAATATAAATTAAATACTACTAAAATCCATTTGCTATTACATATTGCTAAGTATTTTATAATCTGTTGTAAAAAATAATAACTCTCTTGCTCTAAATACACAAATAAAATATTGATAATATATAAAACGCTCACATTACTTTGCTAACCTTGGCTGACATAAAGTGAGCATATATTTCCTACTTCTGTTCCATTTAGAATCAATGTGTCTATAACCGTGGAAATGTTACAGTAAATATCCATGGTTACGTTGTAAACAATAAAAACACATTGATGTGTGATGTCATCTGGTGTTTTGATTGAAGGGGTTTTCTTTTCTAAATCTAAAACATTCAAAATATTAAGAAAGTAATGCATTTATTTTTTATGTAAGCCTGGAAGTTACATTGCTTATGAATGAAATGGGTTAGAAAGAAAACAAAATAGTCCTATAATGACAATACAGATGTTCACTAATCACTTTATATTTTTTGTATCGTTTATTTTTAAATTAAAAGGGTTCACCATCAGTTCTTTCTACTACGATCCTCAGCCATGTGAAGTGAAATCGAAAGTTCCAGGTCAGTTCAAGTGCCAAGTTTGTGCCTGTAACTGTAGTACACGTTGTGTCATCTCCATCCGTAATATATGAAAGCCCCTTTGACATGTCACTGATAGGATTTAACGTGGCATTCTTTGCAAGGTCAGCTGTAAATAGATTCATTTAATAGGCCACTCCTAAGATTCAAAAGGTTTTTTTTTAAAAAGTATATATCAACTCCTTTTTCAAGATTGCTTGATCCTAAAGATTTCTACAGGCAAATATTCGCCAATTTAGACACTAACTTTTGTAAGAGATGAGTAAGAAATAACGATTTGAAAATACGCTGAAACAAAAAATACCTTGCAACTATATTAATGAGTAATAGTAATAAAAAAAAGCCTACCGTACTGACAAGCTGGTCCAAACCATCCAATATCACACCCATTAGGACAGTCACCATTGGTTACATTACAAGCCACATCGTTCTTACAGTGACATTTGTACTGACAGGTAGACCCAAACCATTTGTGATTAAAACGGTCTGTGGTGTTACATGCTACAATAGATGGTTAATTAAAGAGCATTGTTAAATGTTTCAAGAGATTAAAATAATTTTTTATCATCTTGCAGTAAGGACTATGAATTTTATCGAAATGAGGATAATTTTCACTAAACATGTATTTGATAGATTAAATTATATAATACGTTTATTCTGAGGCTGCCCTTTTTAAGCTTGTAATTAACTTAATGAAAGAATTTTACTTAAAGTGGAATTAAGGTTTGTAGAAAAAAAGCAGTTAAGTGCGTTATGGGTAAACCTGACCATTATGGTGATATCTACTTGTGTACAGCGAAGTTAGGTTTATCTTTTTACTCTTCTTGACAATAAGGTAGTTCTTTGGCCAACCCATGCCCTTATTAATAGTGTTCCTATTGCTAGGAGCTATTTGTTTGCCAGAATTACTAAAAAAAAGAAGTTAACTGTTACATGCATATATGATAACTTACATTGAGCAGACTTGCAAAAGATGGCTATCACCGAAACAAAGAGATAAACTGTCTTAAAAAGTGACATATTTGATTTCAATACGTTCAAATGTTCCTGTAAATGAAAAGTTAAAACGTCACACATTGTAATTTATTTTCAGTTTACCATTAATTGCTATTCAATTTTAAAATAGACATATTTTAATTGCACATGATCTGTGTTTTTCTCATTCATGGCTCCTATGTATGTAAAGGGTCTTACGATATTTCAGTAACGTTTCTATTTCTCTAAGACTAATACATTCAAAATCAAGCTGATTTTCTCAAAAAATGTTCTCTTGTAAGCTTCTCAGTGTCAAAGATAATCAAAGCCAGGAACGGAAAAATCCTACACTGTGTTCTTGTTGTTATGAGTTGTTACTACTTGACATGAACTTGTCGTAGACTTGATGACTATACAATTTTTAAAAATTAAATTTTTATGTCTGCTTACCTCCTTACATTACTTAACACTATATTTGGTCAGAGTGACGGATACACGTACCAAATATAATTCAGACTATGGGAAACTTTCATATACCAAATGTCGTACAACTGACAGAGGGAATATTGTTTCTAATTCTTAAAAAAAATAAGTACGTCAACTTTAATTGTAGATCTAGATCAATATGTTGTGGAAGGCAAATAAAAAACAAGACTGACTTTGAAAAAATTAAACTGTGTAAAAACCAATGTGAAGAAATGTGGAAATCGGTGAGAGAAGGGATGCAAATAAACGAAGGTATGTTAGAATCTTAAAAAACCTTATACATTTATATGCATGATTGAATAGCTTTGAAAATGAAATCATATATTTGCTTTATAGTTTTACTTATAAGACATTGATTACATTTTCAGTGCACCCAAAAGTCGATGAAAATGAAATCATATATTTGCTTTATAGTTTACTTATAAGACATTGATTGCATTTTCAGTGCACCCAAAAGTCGATGAACTGAATATTATTTTTTAAATGTCAGTATGTTGGCGATTTTAACTGATGATTTATCTATTTCTTCTGTTAACATAACAAATGTATGGTAGTGGCTCTATCAAATTTTAAAAAATTTGTTTTTTCACACTCTTATTAAACAACTACCTATCAACTATTAACTATTATATGCATGTATATAATCCAGCTTGTCTCAAAATATCTTTTGAAGCAGATTGTCAGCTGTGCCACACGAATTTACATAATAAATTTAACTTTGTAGTAAGTTGTTTGGTTGTTTATTTTTTGTTTTTCTTTTGTTTTTTTTTTTGTTTTTTTTTTTAATGTTAAGTTAAATATGCCGAGCTTTTGTTCCCATGCCGGATCTACTCTAAGTCTCTAGCTCTGAATCAAAGTAATTTTTGTGGTCAACAGCATGAGGGTGTCGATTATAGAATCCGGATATTTTTATTTTATTTATTTTTTTTGGGGGGGGGGACGCGTTTTCACAGAAAGATAGGTCTCGAAAAAACATGTTAATTAAAAAAAAACCTTCACCATTAATTTCAATGACATTTGTTGGCAATTTAAAACTTGCATTTAAACCAATTTTGAACTAGAGGACAGTCTTAGTTCACTGATTTTAGAAACTGTTAGTCTCACCGTTAAACATGTGAGTTTTGGCAACCATCTCTCCTGTCTCTCGGATTTTAATATTCAACATTGATAAAATAAGATACAAATTGAAAACAACGAGAAGGAATCGAAAGTTTACAATGAAATGAGTACTTTTTCTGTAAGTCTCTTACTTTTTAATTTCTTCCTGAATGTAAGTTTATTTATTGTTATCACATCATCTGCAAGACTACCTCTCCATT
>MUZC01002196.1:1542-63365 GCA_002072015.1 Radix auricularia
GATAATCAGGTCATGGGCTCAACAAGTCAGTGGCGTTGTCTCAGATATTGTTTCATTGCGTGCCGCTTCTTTAAATGGACCGCTCCAACCACTGTCCCCAGCCCCCACCCCCAATTCAACAGAGGATTTTTGGTGTCTTCCGAAATTGTAGGGCATATTAGCGAGATGGAGACAGAAGATCTCACCATCTGAACACCTGACATTTGTGCAAATTTACCATTTATAGTAACAACACAACCCATGCCTTAAAAGACACAATACTTAATTTTTATTTTTAAAAATGCTTGATACCAACCAACTCCGTTGCGTCAATTTGCACAGTGAAAAAAAATGCAAGTAATTAAGAATTTTAAAAAAAAATGTTACGCCCCTGAGGGGTGTAAAACGGAATTGTCAACCCCCACCTCCATATCTTTCTATATCTACATCACTACCCTAAATAGAATTAGAGTAAACATGTGTGAATAATACAACTTTAATTATTCGTTATCCTATTGTTTTTGAGTAATCTCTTTGTACTATATGAAAAGGTTGTTTTGAGAGGGGGGCGAATTTATTTTGGGGGAGACATTATTTTACGGGGTAGGGGAGAATTTATTTTAATCGGGAGGAAAACATTTTCGCCCCCGGAGAATCCGTTTTAAAATAAAATCGCTTGGGGGAGACTCTGTATGGGGGAGGATTTATTTTGCAACACCGGCATTAACACAAATACAATTACACACGGGTTGGCAGCAGTAGTAATAACAGATGACAAAAGAGAGGGGGAAGCATTTACAATACCCACAATAGCGTCGGAAGATGAACACCCCGAGTTGGAAATTAGTAGTGAATTAGATAGGGCGCAAAAAGAAGAAATAAATAGGATATTAGAGGAATTCAAAGAGGTGATATCAGAGATACCCGGAAAACAAACGCAGGAGAACACATAGTCGATCTCGTCGACAAAAAACCGATACAACTAAGACCTTACACAATTCCTTCACACATGACAGCAAAATTGAAAGAAGAAATCAAACACATGTTAAAGTTAAACATCATAGAAGAATTAAAAAATCTTCATATTCTTCGCCGATAGTACTGATAAAAAGGATGGCTCAATACGCACATGCGTGGACTATAGAAAACTAAATAAGTTAACTAGAACCGTAGCTGAAGTCATACCAAACCCCGAAGATATACTTAATCAAATGACAAAAGCAAGCTATTTCAGTAAACTAGACTTAACAAAGGGCTACTGGCAGATACCACTGCACAAAGACAGTCAGAAATATACGGCGTTTCAAGGACCAGATGCCCTATATCAGTTTAAGTACATGCCCTTCGGATTATCAACAGCCCCGGCGACATTTAACCGAAAATGAGGAAACTCTTCGGTCAGTTAGACAATGTAGCGACCTATTTCGACGACATATGTGTACATACCGAGGACTGGGAGACACATATTAAGACCCTCAGGCAAGTTTTCGGAATCTTGAAAACAGCTGGTTTTACTGTAAAACCAAGTAAAATGGAGATAGGAAAAAGATCTATTAACTTTTTGGGACACAGAATAGAAGGAGTACTGTTGAAACCAGAGAGTGCCAACATACAGAAAGTATTGAAAATAGAGAGACCTACAACGAAAAAACAAGTTAGAAGTTTAGTGGGTCTCATTTCATACTACAATAAATTCATACCTAATTTTTCTACGCTAACGGCACCCCTAACAGACCTTACAAGAAAAGGCCAACCTAACACTATTCACTGGACGATTGAATGCCAAAAGTAATTGGAAAGAATTCAGAAAAAGCTGAATAGTGAACCCATATTAATTCTACCAGATAATAACACGATATTTGTACTGAGAACCGACGCGTCCATGAAGGGTATAGGGGCGTGTCTATTACAATCCAGAGCAAACACTTTACACCCAGTAAAATTCATAAGTAGAAAATTAATGGACAGAGAAACTAGATACTCGACTATCGAGAGGGAATGTTTAGCGATAATATGGGCTGTTCAAAAGCTTTCATACTATTTATTAGGGGCACGATTTATCCTACAATGTGACCACCAAGCATTAAAATATTTAAATACAACAACATTCACAAACTCAAGAATAAAAAGATGGTCACTAACTCTCCAGGAATTTAATTTTGATGTTCAATACATTAAAGGCGAACAAAACGTTATAGCGGATTGTTTATCTCGATTTGAAGGGTGGGAATAGAGAAGATACAGTGGTTGAGAAAGTACTCAAGTAAATAAACAAAGAAATCGGGGGAACGCCGCTGGGTTGGTTAGTGTGTTATGACCCACAAACAGAAAATCCTTGTAACCATTCCTGCGTCACCGGGTAGTAGAGAAAAGAGACAGTGACATGTAAACAGAATGACCAGACCACAACAGAACACCACTCACAGGAATTTAATTTTGATGTTCAATACATTAAAAGCGAACAAAACGTTATAGCGGATTGTTTATCTCGACTTGAAGGGTGGGAATAGAGAAAATACGTGAAAATCAATAGCGACTCGGGTGGGTGAGGACGGTAAAATTAGGGAATCGTCTGATTCACAACAATGAGCTTGCTAGGTCAAGGTGATATTGACAAAAAGGGCTCGGGAAAAGTCAAATCCAAAGGAGTAGCGCCGTCTATGACGGCTATAATAGTCTGCATATAGACATAGATGTACATATGTATTTATTTGTTCTTATGTATATGAATTGTATATAAATATGCCAGGATTCCTAATTTATACATGTTATATAAATAAATATGATGAATAGTATGATTATAATTTATGATAGAATTGCGGCTCCAACAGGCCTCATGCGATTCTATATTGTTCAGTTGAATTTATATATATATATATATATGCCTGTTGATCATGTTATTTATGATTATAAGGAAAATATTGATTGATAAAATTTATGTTTACGATTATACGGGTTGATTTTGTCACTATTTGTTATAAAGATGTTGGAGAATTTTGATTATTATGATAATTTCACATGAGCAAGAAGTGCTCCATAAAAGGTCCTATGATGGGGCAGAGCTAGTAAAGTTAGGTTATTGTTGGTGGTGTACAATGTAGCATTAAATGTCATTTTAGTGAATTTTTGGGGCAGGGTGTACAGATAAGACACCCAGGTAGCCAAACTTACAGATGTACATACATGTTTTTTATTTTTATTTTGTTAGTTTCTTATGGTTGTGAACGACAGTGATTCCACACCCTGACTTTTCTTTTTGTTGTTGATATGAATTATGTAAATAACAGATTCTACACGGTAGTAGAATCTAAGGGAAAAGGGGGGACATGTCAGGGGTATGAGAATCACCGTGTGTGTAAGGTGGTTTGTCTGGGTGAATACTAGGACACTGAATGATTTGTTGTGAGCGAAGGGCACGGGGAACGTGATGAGAGGACAGTGTGTATGCAAGGACCAGTGGAGACCAGGTAGAGAGTTGAGAACAAAATGAGGGGTAGGACTGCAATCAGGCTTATACAAAATTCAATGGAAAAGACGTAAACAAGGTAAGGGTTAGCCTGACCGGACGTAACAAAACAGCGAACGTTTCGGCAAAGAGCCTTTATCAACGAACATATAAGACACAAACAAAACGAAAATAAAAATAAAAAATGAAGGAACTTAGCTGCGGTGAAATCCAAAGTATCCAAAAAAGTGATTTTTTGGATACTTTGGATTTCACCGCAGCTAAGTTCCTTCATTTTTTATTTTTATTTTCGTTTTGTTAAGAGCAGAGGAGCAAATCAGGGCGGAGCATTTGAAAAAAGGACGAGAAGGAAGGCCAGGCAACACTGCCCCACTGCATTTGTGTGTGTGACATATAGAAGAGACTGCCACTTGAGGATTCGTCTCATAAGCTACACCAAGAGCTGCAAATAATAAAGATAAATCTGTCGTCTTTCGTAGACGGAATGATGGCATACCATGCCATTTACTGAGGTTTAACGTCGTTTCACACGTGTTACGATATTACAATGCAACCTTACAATATATACATACTTAAATGACAAAAAAGGGATTTTAAACATGTTCAAATCGAAAAGTGACATTGATGGGGGGGGGGGACTTTATGACATCATTTATGGATGGTTCTTTTGCCGTCCTTAGCTCAAGCGAGGATTTCCTTTTTCCAATCCCATTATACATTTCCAATGTAGCGAGCCATGGTATTTATTATGGAAAAGGCATTTTTCTTATTTTACTATTATAATTTTGCTTCTCCGCACCCACACCCTTAAACTTCGATACAATATGATGGAGTTGAAAATATGTAATACTTGAAAAAACGAAAAACTAATTTAATTATGAATATCACACACGAGACTTCTGCCTATTTACATTATTATTATAAACCTTAAAAATATATTTCTAAAAAAAAAAACAAAAAAACCTGAGATACAAGTTTGGTCCTCAGACAACGACACTATTGTAAACGGTTTTTTAATATGGAATATAAGGGCCGTCCAGTATTTCAAGCAGGACCATATTTGAATTAATTATCAGTTAAAAACCTTCCAGTTTTGTAAATATAAATTACCGAGTGCAAGTGCAAAAAGTTGGTAAAGATTATTCCTTTTGTCGTCATTTTTAAATATTTTTTAAAAATTGTATTTTTATTTTTGATAGAGCTGAAAATAGAGGGAGGGAGAAGAATTTAGGGCTCCCCAAAACTGAAAATAAAATATATACAAAAATTAATAAATCCACAAATGTCTGGCAACTGGGTGACACCGACCGTAGTGACGCCTCTGACCAATCCCTATGTAACCACATTTGACTAATCCATATGTATCGACATTTGACGAAATCAGTAATTCGCGTATACGTGTGCGCGGTATAATCACCCACATTTTCACCTGTATATAAAGAAGATTAAATATTACTGTAACAGATTTAACGGATTAACTTGTGAAATCTCTCATATACTTTACATGATTTACGTGTAGGTAAGAACCATAAAAAATTTGGTTGAGGTCTAATGTTTGTTTTTCATATTATAAAGTAATAAGAATGAAATTAAAATAACAAAAATAACTATAGTCACACAAAGTTTAATTTTGAATAGAAGATGACGTGATACAAATGTTATCGCAATAAACGGTTACTTTGTTACAGATTATACAGATTTATAATTCAAAATTTTAATTTAGTTTTAAGAAAATAGCTAGATTGCTATAAACTCTCTCCTACTGCTAATTCATACGAGAAGTAACGTAAATATTATTATCCTTTGTATCGATCGAACTTAACAACCCCATACACCAGTGCTTCTCAAAATTTTTAGTATGGCAGACTGGCTGAAATCTTTTTGCATTACTCCAGGGGCCGGTGCACAATTTTACCTGTACTGACGTGGTAGGAAATGTAATTTATTTTATTTCATTTTTTTTCATTTTATGTGGTAATTGCCGTGACATTAACATATTTTATAGCTTTTGTCAGTGGCGTAGCTAGATCTTTTTGCCGCCCGGGGTGGTTTCCAATTTGCCGCCCTTTTAGGGGAGTCCATATATGACGTCACACATGTGGGGGGAGAGGGTGACACACATTTGAAGTCACATCAAGTATATGATTATATGGTTTCACACGTGTTACGATATTAGAGTGCAGCCATACACTAACAAAATATTTAAATGACAAAAAAAAATTGATTAGAAATATGCTCATTTTCAAATAGAAAATACGGCTTTTATGGGGGGGGGGGAGCTTTGTGATGTCACATTGAAGAAGGGGTCTAAGTTTTTGTGACGACGTGTGACCAGGGGGGCAGGGGGTGAATTATCAGCCAAAATCCCGGGACGTCATTTGAGGACGATTAAGTCAATCGTAGGATGGTTTTTATAAATTAATAAACATTAATAAAAAAATTGTAATTGAAAAGAAGTACACTGTAAAATTAAAGGTGTGGAACATGTTAACCATTTCATGCCATATTATTGTAAGCATTAATAAAAAAGGCCGAATAAGATAAAATAACATATAAGTACATATTTTTAAAAATACAAGATGCTTTTGTTAAAGGGCACAAGAAAGTTATTGAGGTCACGGGCCTCCCACCCCCCAAATGAGATAAAAACATATTCCAAATTTACACCCAGAATTATGAACAATTAATATGTTTTTACTATTTATTTAAAAATAGATGATTTCTTTTATAAAGAAAGAAATTATATTCATTAGTGTAATTTTATTTATACATTTACTTACCTAACTTTTATAATAGAGAAATCGTGGATTATGTTGTCAAAATTTAAATTATTTGTAATATCTTGTTCTATCTTTAGACAATATTGCAAAAGTGTGTAGTCTTAAATCACTCAATGTGGAGGGAAAATATTTTTTTTTATCAACTGCTGTTGGAGAAGCTCCTTTCACAACTAGATACACTGATAGCAATTGTTGAAAACATTCTTAGCAAAATATTAATGTTGGGTTTATAATTTTCCAATCTCTACTATTTAATATATTTAGATCTAGGGGGCATTCCCCCTGTTTTTCTAACATAATGCCTCTTCTTGTAGTGTAGGTAAAGCCAGGGCTGGTCTTAAGCCACTGTTAGTTTTCACTTAACACCCTTATTAATAACTTATCCCTACCCAAACTAGGCCTCGCGCGTCCATTTTCGCATACTAAGCTGCATTTAAGGCCGCGCAATTGCAAAGACTGTCCCTGTGTAGCCTACAGCCATAAAAACCTGAAACCTTTTTCGTTCAATTTGAACTTATTTTTGTCAATGGTAATAAAGAAATTTATTTCATGGTAAAAATGTTCAATTAGTAGATTACACGGTATTATACACTAATATTTTCTTGCAAGGACATGCAACTCATCAGCGGGTTCTATTATTTTCGTTTATAATTACATCTATAGACAGAAACATTTCTCGTTGTACGACTTGCTCTAAAGATAGAACCCCATCTCCTGAATTTTCTCCACTCATACTTATTCTGCTTCTAGCACGGCGTTCAGTTGATATCCCCAACTCTCTAGAATCTGTAACAGTGCTCTAAATTAGCGCATAACTTTGTTCCATGAAATGGGTTAGCATTATTTATTTCAAAGAAAACGGGTTCCCATAAATTGAGATACTATAGAAAAGGAATTTATTGCAATGAACTTTGTAAAGCTCCAGTATATTATCTCGTTTTACTAGTTACTTCTTCAGATGTCAATTTTTTCCAAGACGTTTGAAATTTTTACATATGTCTTTTTCGAAATTATTTATGTTATAGCCATGTTTATTAACGGATAAATTTGAATACTTTCACGTTCTTGCGCTAAATCTTAATAATTTTCCATAAAATAAAAAAATTCAAATTATTTACGAATTCTTGCTTTAATTGGATAGACGTGGCATTTTCAATGAATAACAATATTTTAATGAAAAACACAAATTATGAGTGCTACTTTCAGTGGCCTAGCTAGAGGGGGGAGGTGGGGGCGGTCCGCCCCGGCGGCACTTATTTTGAGGGCGGCATTTGGGGGCACTTAAAAAGTACAGCCAATTCCGATAACCACCGTTAATTTTTTTAAGGGTTAAAACCAAGGTGAAACAGAAATATTCATAATTTCGAGTCTTAATTAACGAGTCACACAACATTTGTTGATTATATATTGGTTGGTATACGCAAACTCGTTAAAAAATTTAAGATCGCTCAAAAAAGTTATTGATTTGTTTGAAAATCAATCGGTATGCGTAACAGATTTATGAAAACTACACACAAGAACACGTCACCACTAGGCAAAAAAAAAGTGCTATTAATATCGCCACGGAAATTTTTGCGTTGAATTTCCACATGCAAAGAATGATTCGCGAACAAAAGCCTATATGAAATCGTGGTTCAAACTTGTGTTTTACTTGCAGGTAGTAATTTATGTTACTGTTTCAGTTTTCATAAAAGTATTGTAAGGGAATTATTAAAAAATTAAATTTATTTAGCTTTTATTTCACTTAAGTAGCACACATTAAAATACGGTTATTTATTAAAATGTAACGCCTATCAAATTAAAGTAATGTGCAAATATTTTGAATTATGACAACAATATGAAAAGATTCAAATCTCTGTTAATTAACACAACTATTGGCTTACATAATTAAAATTGATATCTAATAAGTAACTAGTAAAACAAGATCAGATACAGGAATTCTACTAGATTCAATGCAACCTTATTCTTTTCTATGTTTTATGTTATCTCAATTCATGGCAACTCGTTTTATTTTTTTTTTTTAATAAATTATAAATGCTATCCAATTTCATGGAAGAAAGCGATATGCTAATACAAAACGCTGTTATATAAACCAAAAAAAATTTGTGAAGAAATATGTGTGGTGAAAATTCAGAAGACGTGGTTATATCTTTAGAACAAAAAGTGCAACAAGAATTGATTTTATCAATGGATAGAATTTAAAATAAAATAAAAGAACCTGTACGAATAAGAACGTATTTAACTATTTTCTATTTGAAAATGAGCATGTTTCAAATCAATTTTTTGTATTTGAATATGTTTTAGTGCAGGGCTGCACTATAATATCGTTACACGCGGAAGCTATGTAAAACGTCACTAAATAAAATGGGTCTTTTATCATATATTTAAGCTGAACTTTTATTTAGAGTTGCGCGTTTATGATGTGACGTCACATTAAAAAAATCCCCCCTCATCACAAATGTGTGAATCCCCTCCCCCCGGCACGTTACGTTATTTATAGATGGCCTCTAAAAAGGGCGGCAAAATGGACACCGCCCAGGGCGGCAAAAGTTGTAGCTACGCCACTAGCTACTTTAATGCAATAAAAAAAATACATTTAATTTTTAGTAAGTTATCTTAAAATAATTTTCTAAAACTGAAACAGTAATATAAAATACTACTTGTGGTTAAACACAATATTTGAAGCACCATGTCATGTAGGTACTTGTTAGCTCATCATTCTGCCCATGTCGAAATTCCACGCAAAAACAGTCGTGGTGATATTAATAGTACATATTATTAGGCCCAGTGGTTATGTGTTGTTTTTTGTGCAGTTTTCTTATAAAAGCGCCATTAGTGAGTCATGCCGCTTAATTTTCCAAACAAATCGATTCATTTTTAAGCGATTTTTAATTTTTGAACGGGTTTGCGTTAGTTAAAACAACTACTATGTAATCAAACAGATGTTGCGTGAATCCGTTAATTAATATTCGAAATTAAGAGTATTTTTGTTTCACCTTGGTTTTCCCTTTCAAAAGATAAAGGGCGTTGTCGGAAATGGCTCAATTTTTCAAATAAATGCCCACAAATGCCACCCTTTAGATGAGTGCCGCACGGGGCGGACCGCCCCCCTAGCTACGCCACTGGCTTTTGTATTAATGATTGAAAGTGGAGCAATGTAATAATTTGTTTCTCCTCTCTTGAAAACTTCTGCAGACCGGCGGCAGATGACTCATGGACCGGTACCGGTTCGCGAATCACCACTTTGATTAGCACAGCTATACACAAACCCCTAAACAATAGCTTTAGAGGGTGTGAACTAAATTTCCTTGACAAAAGATACTTTGAGCTTGGCGCACTGCTGAGAATCTCAATTAATTCTAACCCACAGGGCTTAGCATTACAGCAATGTAGATACACATGTTTTGATAGAGAAGTACTTTGCTTGTAATCATTGGTTATCTTGAATGATTTCGTCATCCAGCTTAAAACTTGGAACTTTTCCTCATTAATCGAAATCTATATATCATCATTCCCACCCATCCCGTTCCGCCCTCATTACTTACACGTAACTGCCTTCAAACCTCACCCTCCCAAAAATAAAAAAAAATAATAATCGCTTTTTAATAATAAGCTCGTTTTTCACATGGTACATATTCACTTGCTATAACTTTAGTAACTATACAGTCTTCTTCAATATTCTGGCTCTTGCCCTTAACTTTATTAAAATCATCATGGATTACAAGCATTCTATACAAGATCGAATAATGCTATTCTCACCACACACCACGCTAAAGAAAAAAAAAGTTTTAAAAAATAATATATATTTTAAAGAAAATAACATCACTAATGAATGACTACAACCTTTACCCTCGACTCAGCTAGCGCTATTAATAAAAACAAAACATTTTAGAAAAGGGGTGGTGGTAGTGGGGGGAGGTATAAAACAAGGTCAATAGAAACTATAAAGTCCCCCTTCCCCCAAGAAATTAAATATTGTAGGGCACCTTTTTTTTTTTTACACTTCGGTTGACATTGATCACTGCAACTTCATAAAAAAAATATTTTCAAAAAACTAAAGCGAGAAAACTTTATAATGCAAAATATATCAGGTTAACAACTGTCCCGGGCTAACTAATGGCGATATCTATGGCGGATTAAGGGGGGGGGGCTGAGCGGGCTAAAGCCAGGGGCCCCCGACTGTTTAGGGGCCCCCAAACTTTTTATATTTATAATAAAAGGGTAAAATTGTTTGCAAGAACCCTTGAAAATATAAAAAAATTAAATAAATTTATCGCGATTCAGACCCGATAGTGTTAATAATCGCTAAAACGTGATTTAATTGGCTCACTTAGAGAACATAGTATAAAGTATAGTTTATATTTTTAAAATTTCTTAATTATAGACAAGCTCCGCTGGCCGTGTGTAGAGAGTACAGGCGCGTGATGCAACCGGTGTGGGGTTCGATTCCCAGTGGTGGGAAATAATTATTTTCTTTTCACACTCAATTGTAACATACCACAAACACCTCAAACAGTTATTTCTTCGTGTTCGTTTATTTTTTTTTCATTATTAATATTTAGTTACAGTCCTATATTAGCTGTTAACAATCATTTTATTTTAAGGGACGCTGGATGGATAGGGCCCCCGTTTCATTTCAGCCCGGGGCCCCGTGCAGTCTTAATCCGCCCCTGGGCGATATGAAATGACATGGCGAGTGGATTGTATATAACGAGATAAATTCGGGGTTGTAAATACGATCTATAAAAGATAAGAACGAAGATCAGCGTTGTGGGAGCAGCAACAGAGTACCTATTATCGAAAACAGAAAAATGAAAGAGAGGTGCGTTTGTGGCCAAAGTGTGGATACATTTGACAACCAACTTTAAATCAGAATGGAGCTCTTGTGTTTCCTTGCAATACTTCTTATTAACCTAATTTCAATAATGCCAAGTGTTGATGGGACCAGTGCTAAAAAATTTGACAGCGGTTACAAAAATGCTGGAATAAACAAAGATGATGGTGTTGATTTTGACTCGGACCAAAGAGTTAGGAGGAGTCGTAATCAAAACAGAAACTATTTCCAAGATGACGCGATAAGGTTAGGAACGTTTCCTTTTCTTCGTCGCCATCACAGTCTGATGAGAAGTCACCGGTCTCAAAATAACCACGTTTCGGTCCCTTCACAAGGCTGTCAAGATAATCACCCCTGTTTGGTGACGTCTCTGGGAGTTGACGTAGTCGTCGACTGCTCAAACTGTAATCTAGCTACCATCGACTCTACCTGGTTTCCGGCTAATACATCACACATACTTTTTGAGAATAACCTACTTGAGGAGTTACAGAACGGCACGTTTCTTAAACTTGATAGACTCCGAAACATAAGCTTTTCACACAACTCCCTGCGCTTCATTGATGCGGGCGTCTTTTTAGGTCTCAACAGTTTAGAAAGTCTAAACCTCGAATACAACAGCATCGATGTTTTATCTGCCATCTGCAAATCTGAAATTTTAAATACATTGATCAACTTAAAAGAACTTTTCCTGATGGGGAACCCAGGACCCGCATCACGGGCTCAATACCCCATCGGGTGTCTGCCTTGCTTGGAGAAACTGGAAGCACTGAGCATTGACACAGCAGGAGACAGCTTACAGTTCGGGCGAGAATTCAGAAGCGCCACCCGCCTGTCTCGCCTCGAGATTAGCGGAGGCGTCAAAATCATCAATGACAGCAGCTTCGAAAACGTTCCCCT
This sequence comes from Radix auricularia, assembly GCA_002072015.1. Lineage (NCBI taxonomy): Eukaryota > Metazoa > Mollusca > Gastropoda > Lymnaeidae > Radix > Radix auricularia. The sequence continues at coordinate 13,499 of MUZC01002196.1, forward strand.
GTTGAAACGTTTGGTGCTCTTTGAACTGGAAGATATCGTCAGCATCAGCCAAGACGCGTTTGGGCCGCTCGGGTTATTAGACTCTCTTCGGATGGACCGGGTTCCTCTGGGCCTGATGAAAACTTTAAAACTGTTTCGGCCGCTCAGGAACAGAAACATGAGCTCAGTTGCATTAAAGATGGTTGAGTACACGGTGTACGCAGACGACGGGAGTCTGTTGATGAGGGACTGTTTCATCGATCGGAACAAGACCAGGTACCTGACGAGCATTTGTGTAAGAGATTTTACACTGACTAACAGCCAGATTTTTGTGATGCAGGAAGACGCCCTGTACAGTCGCGTTTGGGATAAGTGTCTGAGGAGCATAGATCTTTCCGACAACCCACTTTGCGGTACAAGAGAGGCATTTCTGAGGTTAATGACATTTAAAAGCCTCGAGCGCATTACCGTGGCGGACACTCTAAGAGCGAGATCGGATAAAATTCCATTTTGGACAGAAGAGACGAATATTCTAAAAGAAAATACAGCTGAAGGAAATGTCAAATTAAATAGAGAGACCTTCGCAAAAAGCCCATCAAAGCCAAGAAATGGTCAAATAACCCAGCAACAACAAAATGTGAGTTATACCACGAGGCCAGAGAGCAAACTCCAGACCTCAGAGACGGCATTCCCACAGCGTCTCGGAGGAAACAAATCCATGGCAAGTTTATCCACTAATAATGGGAAAAATCTGATATCATTAAATTCATCGATCGCGTTAACAGAGGTGGGTTATACAATATACCTTTCAAGCTCTTTGAGAGTTGTAAATTTTCGTCGATTTATAGAGTCGTCTTCTCTGAACAACATTAAAGCCACTCTGATCGGTGGTGAAAACGTCGAATACTTTGATATTTCTGACAGTGGTTTTCGAGAATTCAATGTGGTTATTCGCGGATTAACGAATCTAAAAACTTTCATCCTCTCTGGCAATGATCTTTCCACTTTATCGGTAACTGTGTTCGACACTTTTCCCAGCATTCAAGACTTAGCCATCTCCGATTGCTCCCTCGACAGCGCCTTTATGTCAGTTAACAGCGGGCGGATATTTCAGCCACTGAGAAAACTACAGCGACTGGACTTGTCCTCTAACTTACTCAGCCTACTGTCCCCTCTGACTTTCGCCTCCAATTCAGATATGACCAGATTGAGTTTAGCCGAGAACCGGTTTCGGGATTTCCCGTTTGACCTAAAGCAGACCCCAAACCTCAGAGAGCTCCGCCTCCAGAAGAACGCACTGACGACCCTGGACAATGAGATCAGGGATGAGCTTGACAACCTGGCCACCCGATGGGGCACGTTTACGTTATTTCTCGACGGCAACATCCTCTCGTGCGGTTGTCAGAGTCTACGTTTCCTTCTGTGGCTACAATCCACCACCGTCATGCTGGACAACGGCGGTAACTATTCGTGCATGAACAACGATGGCCTCCTGGTCGACACGAAAACATTTGAGAACCTCGATGGGCTGTGGCGTGTGTGCTCGGGGGAATTTTACCTGTACGTCTCTCTTGTCCTGTTCTGTGTCATCGTCATCGGGTTTTTGCTTGTATTCGTCATCACTAAGAAGAAAACTTTCATCGTTTCACATCTCCTCCAAATGTTCGGCGGCTTCAAGCTTCTTAGGGCACGCGATTACCGCATCGGCGTCTTCATCGGGTACCCGGACAGAGACTACACGTTTTCGTGCCATCATCTCCGAGCGTACATCGAGGACGTCCTTGGCCTCACGACTTTCGTGCGAGACCGCGACCTGCTTCCGTCCAGCGATGTCGGGCGGGGGTTGTCGGAGGCGATCAACTTGAGCTGGCGCATTGCTCTCGTTCTCGGGAGCGGCTCCATCCGCGACGACGAGTGGATGCTGTTCACGATCAGGTCGGCTGTGTACGCGCAGACACCGGCCAACCCCTCCCGGGTCGTTGTTCTGGTGGACGAGAAGCGTCTTCACGAGGTTCCCATGGAGTTGTGGAGCGCAGTGTCAGAGGATAACATCGTTGTGGTCAAAAACTGGACTCTGAGCTATGAGGTCATGGAAACGCTCAGGACTCGCCTTTTGTGATCATTCGGACCTTCTGTAAAGAAGTGGTGTTAAGAGAGCAGATATCTTAAGATTTCGTATTTTTAAAAAAAAAAAAATAGTGACAATATCACCATTTCTGTAGACTACTGTTAAAATTTTTTGAACGCAATTTATCTTGGGGAAAAATTGTGTTTATATTTTTGAAATGTCTGCCCTGTCTGTTCAAGCTTTGAACAGCAACTCCTCATGAACCATACTAGATAGAGGGTTCGGGTCTTTTGCAAATATGTTAAGGGGGTCTCAAGAGTGTGCCTGGGCCAAAAAAAAATACCAAAAAGATTTACTGGATTTACAGGAAAATCCAAAAACCCGGAAGAAAAAAATCAATATTTTGTCAATTTTTCGCCAATCATAACATCTATCAGGTTGAAACAAATTCCAAAAGGTATAGATCAATCTAATAATACTTAGAAGAATGTTGGAGAATAATCTTTTGAAAAATGTCTTTTCGTTCGACTCCCGTAATTTTAGCAGCAATATGTAGATAGCAATTAGACTAAATGTTTTGTATTAATTTCAAAACTATTGACTTGAAATGGCTTTTAAGGTTATCTAGAATGATAGTTAATTGGGTTTTCCCACTTTGTGAATGCTAATGTTAGATTGTAGCGCGGTGCGCATTATATTGACACATTCTTGATGTGATGTAGCGTGAGGGGACGTGACGTCATATTTTGTTTCAGAATTACTGATTTGAAATGAATTTAATGTAGCCTAGAATGATTTCCCTTGAACAAAAAAATCGGACATTCTTTGTTGGAAATTGCGTTTTAATAGTCATTCGAGTTTTTATTACTTGTTTTTAAATAAGAGAGGAGAGAGAGAGAGAGTCAAATTTGAGTTTGTAGCCCTATGTAGCATCAGTCTCAATTATCGCACAGAACAGAGAATGCGATTAACTTGAATGATGTGATTTTTTTTTCTCTTTTAGAAAAAATAAGAGCTTTATTTGATTTGTTGAAAAAATTGTTATCATATTGATTGGTGAATTTCGCTCTTCTTTTAACATTTAAGCATAATAATAAGAAGAATGTGCCATTTTTGTGTATTAAATAAATGGTTAAAAAAGTATTCTTCCATCTAGATATCTAGTAAAGGTCCTAGTGAAATACTGTGTTTACTCTTAAAACGGTTGGTATTTTTAAAAATATTTAAAAAATGAGAACTTAATGAAAATAGTTTAACGTCATCCCTAGACCAGTGTATCCTATAGCCTGCTGTGTGTAATCTGTACTTCCTCTATGTATTCATAGCTCTTTATCTAATATGTAGTTCCACGTATTATAACCAGCCCAATGTTATCTATTCAAACAAAGCGTAACTCTACAATATCAAAATCCTCGGTCGTTATCATGGTTAGATCTGTGTAGCACCACTAAGTGAACTCATAAACTAAAGCTTTTACAGAAACGAAGTCTTAAAACATTGGACATCTCTTCCTGTTTCAATAAATTTATACCCTCTTGTTGTATTTTATTACATTTTTATTACGGTTCACATTACTTAAAAATTGCTCCGTATAATTACGTGATTCTATCATGGCGTGGGAAAATGGCTACTGTCGACCAGTGTTGCCAGTGACAATTTTATGAAAAACTTAGCTAACCTAGACACGCTAAAAATAAACAAAAATTACGTCACAGGGCTTCTCAGCCCCACCCCAAAAAAGGCGTATTTCTTATTTGAAAATGAGCATGTTTCAAATCATTTTATTGTCATTTAATTATTTTACGTTGATTTATGTATTTAGCGTGAGGCTGCAGTTTCATATAGGTACTCACGCGACGCCATATAAAACGTCATTAAATTAATTGTACGCTGTCAAATAATTTCACACATCTCACTAATGTGTGACCCCCTCAATCTGCGTGTCGTCATTATTTAAGTACGGCCCCCTAAGGTATTAGTATGTTCTACATAAGTATTTGTAAATTATACTTACATCAGCATATATTCATCACTGAAATGTCATCTTCCTTACAAATGCCAATCTTATCAGCATTCTGGGAACCATTCTTATTTCATCTATTTCAGACGTTCCTTGCTTTTATACAGAAGATTATTGAGTCCTAACCTTATCCATTGCTTATGTCTATGGTGAAAGATGTGTTATATGGCTGTTGTCTAGGGTATTATTTGTATTTTATATTTTCACACACACAAGGACATACTTTAGTGATCTCCGCAAATGATAAGCCAAAGAACCATTGTATAACATAAATGATTAACTTTAATATACAATAGATATATACAATGGCAAAATTACTGTGTAATTAATAAGGTGCCCCTATATTTAGGCTATTAAAGCATTATGGCTAGCTAAGTTTCATCATAACGGCTTGCCCAACGCCAATATTTCTTTAATTTAATACTTATATTTATGTAGTCCCTGGTCACTGGGTCTGGTGTGTACCGCTGTTACACGGTTGGTCTTTCCGTCGCCTGCGCTGTGCGATGTGACGTCAGCCTCCTGGGGGTAGCCCCGCCCACTTGTGTTGACAATGTGACGTAGTCCGCTGTGGCAGTGTATCCAAGACGTGACCTCATTTCGTCTCTAGGCGACGTGACGTCAGCTTTCTGGGGTAGCTCCGCCCCTCGTGTTGACATATGACGTAGCAGTCAGCTGATTCGACTAGGCTTCTTGTAAACAAACAAATATTTTGATCTGGGTAGATCGTACACGGTAGAAGGGTTTTCACTTCTCTCCGTGTGTTGTTGATAAGATCCTTCGACCATGCGGTCACACAGCAATGGTCGGCTTCAGTCCTCACGGTATAACGTGATGAACTCGGAGGTGAAAGAGCACAGGGCTCTGTGACGATTCTCGTGCACGGTAGAAGGGTTATCACTTCTCTCCGTGTGTTGATAAGATTCTTCGACCATGCGGTCACACAGCAATGGTCGGCTTCACCCCTCACGGTATAACGTGATGAACTGGGAGGTGAAAAAGAGCACAGGGCTCTGTGACGATTCTCGTGCACGGTAGAAGGGTTATCACTTCTCTCCGTGTGTTGATAAGATTCTTCGACCATGCGGTCACACAGCAATGGTCGGCTTCAGCCCTCACGGTATAACGTGATGAACTGGGAGATGAAAGAGCACAGGGCTCTGTGACGATTCTTTTACGGCAATAGTACAGACAGGAGGGGGGACGGTAGTCCGGCTGCCTCACGTGTGTGCTTTCTCTGGTTGGCTCCCTGGAATTCAGACGTAGCGGAATTCAGGCGTACCAGGAACCAGGTAGACTGGTTGATTGCCGGCTTTTCTGTGATATAATTCTGCGGGGTGCTATGTTCGACGTTCGCCTCTGGTGTTTGGCAGTGAAAAGAATGAAGATTGCTTTTGCACGGCTTATATGTTTGATGGTCACGTGACTTTCATAATTCTTGATTGGCTGCATCAAAAATATAACCAATGGTATGAAGACTACCTTGTTTCAGCCCCGTAGAAGAAAATATGCATGCACATCTGTCAGATTTCTAGATGGCGAGTTATCCCCCCTTCTCTCTGGGTGGTTTAATTGTTAGGGGTTACTAAGGCTGATGCGTCCTTAGAAATCTCATCACAAAAGCGCCTATTTTAGATGATTCATCATGATTATTCATCAAGTAGAGGACGAATAAGACGAAGTAACCATGGGATGTTGCCTGGCGGTAGTCTAGTTTGAGTGTTGACTCTTGTTATCTTATTGAGTTTCTTCCATTTTTGAGTCAGGTGGATGGCGACTTAGGTAGTCTGGCCCATGATTATCCCTCCCTGGGATATATTCTATCCTGAAGGTGTACGGCTGCAGTAATAATGACCATCTCACCAGCCTAGCATTCAGTTTCTTGGAAGAGGACAAGAAGGATAGTGGGTAATGATCAGTCTGTAGCGTAAACTGCTTGCCATACAAATAAGGTTGAAACTTCTCTACGGCCCATACGAGAGCTAAACTCTCTAGTTCTACAGCCGCGTAATTCCGTTCTGCTTTATTTAAAATCCTGCTTGCGTAGGCGATGGGGAACAATCGAGGTGGATGGTCTCCATCCTCGGCTTGCAGAAGTACTGCGTCTAGGCCAATATGACTGGCGTCTGTCCTGAGGACAAAGTCCTTATTTAAGTTGGGTAGCCTTAATATGGGCTTCTCCATCAGAGCTGTCTTGAGGTTCACGAAGGCTTATCGCACTCGGCTGTCCATCTCACCTTTTCGGGTTGGTTCTTCCGGGTCAATCCCGACAAAGGGGATGATAACAGGTTAAAATTTGGGATAAACTTTTGGTAGTACCCACACATGCCCAAGAAAGATCTCACGTGGGTTTTCGTGATGGGCCTTGGAGCTTCGCGTAAGCTGTTTATCTTTTCCTGGTCAGGCATAATTAAGTTTTCTTGAATCATGTGACCCAGGAACTTAATGCGAGAAAATCCAATTAGACATTTGGATGGCCTGGCCGTCAATCCCGTTGCCCTAAGTCTGGACAACAATATCCTAACGGTTTCTAGGTGCTCTGTCCATGTTTCAGATGCTATCAAAATGTCATCAATGAAATTAAATAATCCAGGCCGTTGTATGGGGGCTAATAATTTCCTCATCATACGTGTAAACACGCTGGATGCGTTGCTTAGTCCAAACGGCACGGTTTGGAATTCAAAATGGCCTTGGGCTGTGCTAAAGGCTAGCATAGGTCTGCATTCGGGATCCACTTCAATTTGGTAGTATCCTCGACTTAAGTCCAGTTTGCTAAAGTATTTAGCTTTGCTCAGATTGGCAAAGATGGTGGCAGGGTCGGGTAGTGGCTCCGCTTGGAATTGTACCACGGCGTTCAATCGCCTGAAGTCAATACACATTCGGTGGCTCCCGTCCTGCTTCCTTACCAGTATTACAGGTGCATTGTATGGTGATGTGGATGGAGCAATTATGCCCATCCTGAGCAATTCTTTAATTTCAGTTTCCACCACTTCAGCTTTTGCGTGAGGCATTGGGTAGGGTTTTACCCTGATTGGCCTGTCATCTGTAAGTTTCATACTGAACGTTTCCAGGTTGGTCCTACCTGGCTGATCAGTTAAGACGTCGGGGAACTCCTGCAGCAATGCATGGGTTTCACGTTGTTGTTGGGGAGTCAAGTCAGAGCATACTGATACTTCCTTGACTCCTTCTTTCTGACTCAGAGGACATTCAGTAACTCCCTTAGTTACTCCCGTTTCTTCAGCTATGGATATGGCTACTAGCGTCTGGCATTCAGGCTCTCTCTCCATGTATTTCTTCAATAGATTTACATGGTACATCTTTTCCTTTTTCCCCAATCTTATTTTGTAATTCGTTGCTGATGTTCTTTGGGTGACTTCATAGGAACCATGCCAGCAAATCTGAAGTTTGTTTGTGTTTTTGGGGAGTATTAACATAACCTTATCGCCCACCTGCAGTTCCCTGTCCTTGGTCCTCTTATTATAGTTTCTTTCCTGGCGTTGGCGCGCTTTCTTTAGATTTTCCAATGCCAATGCCCTCACCAGCTGAAGTCTTTCCCTTAAGTCCTGTACGTACTTGGGAACAGTCTTAGCTTCCTCCTCTAATTCCTCATTGGTCCAGTTCTGCCTCAAAATTTCTAAAGGCCCTCTTGGTTGTGACCCAAATATAACTTGATATGGCGAGTAACCTAAACTTGCCTGTGGCACCTCTCTGTAGGCGAAGAGTGCAGCGGGTAAATAAATATCCCACTCTTCGGGTCTTCCATCAGATAATTTTTTTAGCATCGCCACCAGAGAGGCATTGAACCTCTCCACTAATCCGCTGGCTTGTGGATGGTACACTGATGATTTTATGTGGGTAGTGTTGAAGGTGTGGTAAACCTCGGACATCAACTTTCCGGTAAATTGAGATCCGTTATCGGTTAAGATGACCTCCGGGAAACCAATACGGGCGAATATGTTGAATAACGCCTCGGCAACGTGTCTGGTATCAATTGAAGGCAAAGCTGTTGCTTCGGCCCAGCGTGATGCTTGGCACACTACGCAGATGATATATGCATTTTTCTTCTTAGTCCTGGTTAGTGGTCCTAAGATATCCACCGACACTCTTTTAAAGGGGGTGTCAATCAAAGGTGTTTTCCCTAACGGAATCGGTGGTACGTGGCTCTTTGGGGATCTTTTTTGACACTCAGGACATGACGATACATATCTTTTTATGTCATTAGTGATTCCGGGCCAATAGTAGTAATGGCTGATTCTTTTGATGGTAGCCCCATGTCCTTGGTGGACGCTCATGGTCGAGTCATGACCTATCTTCAAAACTTCTGGTCGGTGATTTATGGGAACTATAAACTGGCTTCTTGAGTTCTCACCTTCCTTGAATTTTCGATATAATAGTCCAGATTTCAAATGAAATGTGTGTTTGCCGTTGTACGGCTTCTTCCCTTCAGCGTACTCGAACCACCTTGACAGGGATGGATCGCTTCTTTGGGCTGCTCTCATTTCTCCTGGGGTGTCGTTATGAATCATGTCATTGTTTCTTTCGGGATTCATAGATCGGGTTGTTACTGGAGCAGCAACCATTGGATGCTCTGGTTTCCCTAAATACACGTATCTGCACCCCAATATCAGGTCGTATACGGGTGCATCCATCACAGCAGCTCTAATCTTTCCTCGCACATAACTGGAGTTTACTTGGATCCTGGCCACAGGTAGCGTTTCTGGCGGGCTTTTTGAATTTGCACTTTGGATCACAATCGTTTCGTCGGTCATGTCCTCCGCATTGGCAAGTGACCGCTTGACAATAGCATCATATGAACAACCTGTGTCGTTCAGACAACTTGCTGGTCGGCCATTGACTAATACTTTCTCACACGCGGGTGTAAGATGCCTATTTGATTCTTCAGTAGGGTGACATACCTTCATCGCTCCCACTCGGTGCACTGGTTGCTTGGGGTTGTGGTGCCTGGGTTGGGTGTTGGAGGTTTCCTATTTCTGCAATCACTACTGTTATGAGTAGATGATTGGTGATATTCGCACCAGGTACGGTTCCTACCTGATGGATAATGTGATGGGGTCTTTCTTTCCAGATTAAATTATTCACTGTTATAACTGCCAGATTTGTTAAAGGTTCGTGGTGGGGAAAATCCTTCTCTTCCTTCCCTCGGTGTCTTGTCATTCCTTGGGCTAGGGTTAAACTTCTGTCTGAGGTCCCTATATTCTTTGTGGGCAGTGGTAAATCTGTCCGCGATCTCCTTCATCTTATCTATTTGTGTGACTCCCTCTTCATCAATGAAAATTCGAAATTCTGGGGTCATACAGTCCCTCAGCTGCTCCACCAAACATCATCCCGATAACTCCCTGGTATGTCTCTGGATGTTTACCCAAGGTGCGCCACTTGTTGAGGTACTTCCTCAATCGCTCTAACCTCTGCCTTTGCTCTTACGAAGTCTGCCATTTTCGCCTTTCACTATCACAAGATAAACTATGACACAGTCCAGCAGAGTGAACTCCAATCTTGTATTCTGCTTAGCAAGTTAAATATTTATGGATAACAATGCTTAACTAACAAAATTTTTAAACAGTTTAAACTAATTAACTTATTAGAAGCATGAGCTATAGGCAAGATGATGATAACTATTCCTACTATTACTAAGTTTAAGTCATATCAAGTGCAAGAGATCACTAGTACACTGAACTAAATTCCCGGACGAGCCCCCATTTATACCCTTGTGGTGAAAGATGTGTTATATGGCTGTTGTCTAGGGTATTATTTGTATTTTATATTTTCACACACACAAGGACATACTTTAGTGATCTCCGCAAATGATAAGCCAAAGAACCATTGTATAACATAAATGATTAACTTTAATATACAATAGATATATACAATGGCAAAATTACGGTGTAATTAATAAGGTGCCCCTATATTTAGGCTATTAAAGCATTATGGCTAGCTAAGTTTCATCATAACGGCTTGCCCAACGCCAATATTTCTTTAATTTAATACTTATATTTATGTAGTCCCTGGTCACTGGGTCTGATGTGTACCGCTGTTACACGGTTGGTCTTTCCGTCGCCTGCGCTGTGTGATGTGACGTCAGCCTCCTGGGGTAGCCCCGCCCACTTGTGTTGACAATGTGACGTAGTCCGCTGTGGCAGTGTATCCAAGACGTGACCTCGTTTCGTCTCTAGGCGACGTGACGTCAGCTTTCTGGGGTAGCTCCGCCCCTCATGTTGACATATGACGTAGCAGTCAGCTGATTCGACTAGGCTTCTTGTAAACAAACAAATATTTTGATCTGGGTAGATCGTACACGGTAGAAGGGTTTTCACTTCTCTCCGTGTGTTGTTGATAAGATCCTTCGACCATGCGGTCACACAGCAATGGTCGGCTTCAGCCCTCACGGTATAACGTGATGAACTGGGAGGTGAAAGAGCACAGGGCTCTGTGACGATTCTCGTGCACGGTATAAGGGTTATCACTTCTCTCCGTGTGTTGATAAGATTCTTCGACCATGCGGTCACACAGCAATGGTCGGCTTCAGCCTTCACGGTATAACGTGCATCCATCACAGCAGCTCTAATCTTTCCTCGCACATAGCTGGAGTTTACTTGGATCCTGGCCACAGGTAGCGGTCACACAGCAATGGTCGGCTTCAGCCCTCACGGTATAACGTGATGAACTGGGAGATGAAAGAGCACAGGGCTCTGTGACGATTCTTTTACGGCAATAGTACAGACAGGAGGGGGACGGTAGTCCGGCTGCCTCACGTGTGTGCTTTCTCTGGTTGGCTCCCTGGAATTCAGACGTAGCGGAATTCAGGCGTACCAGGAACCAGGTAGACTGGTAGATTGTCGGCTTTTCCGTGATATAATTCTGCGGGGTGCTCTGTTCGACGTTCGCCTCTGGTGTTTGGCAGTGAAAAGAATGAAGATTGCTTTTGCACGGCTTATATGTTTGATGGTCACGTGACTTTCATAATTCTTGATTGGTTGCATCAAAAATATAACCAATGGTATGAAGACTTCCTTGTTTCAGCCCCGTAATAATAATAATAATGATAACACTTATATAGCGCCATTTAACAAACATAATGTAGGCTCAATGCGCTTCAAACAAATGGCTGAGGTAATAACACGTATGAAAAATCAGACTATTTACAAGATAAACAGTTTCTACAATTTCTAGAGGTAGGTATTAAAATAGTGAGTTTTTAGGTTCTTTTTAAAATTGTCATAGCAGGCGGTCTGTCTAAGCCCGAGGGGAAGTGAGTTCCACACTTTCGGGCCAAATGATGAGAAAGCTCTCATTCCGCACATCTGGAGGGAAGAACGCGGCACAGCAAGTAATGAGGAATCCGCTGAACGCAGGTCTCTTTGTGGCGCATATGGTGAAATGAGCTCACTCAGGTACAATGGCATTCTTTTGTTGTTTAAACACTGGTGGCAAATTGATGCGATCTTGTATTCGATTCTTGCCTTAACAGGTAGCCAGTGTAAGGAGCGAAGAAGGGTGGTTGCTGAGACCCGCTTCGATTTGCACATAACCAGGCGTGCGGCACTGTTCTGAATACGCTGGAGCCTGGCAATTTTGTCTTCGGGCAGACCGGCGAGTAGTGCGTTGCAGTAGTCCATTCTCGATAGTATTTGGGCAACTGCCAATGTTTTTGCAGAGTCAGTGGACAGGTAAGGTCTTATTTGGCCTAATCTACGTAATTGAAGGTATAGACCTCTGCATAGATTGGATATGTGGTAGTCAAATGACAGTGTACAGTCAAGGATCACACCGAGGTTCCTCACCTTGTCGGCTAAAGGGACCTGACAATTCATGATATTTAGCGAGTTGGTACCCCCAACATTTAACAATTTGTGTCTGGTTCCGATGAGGATTACCTCTGTCTTTTCTTCATTCATTTTCAGTTTGTTTTCAGCCATCCATGTGTAGACACTGGTAATAGCACCACTGACTTTCACTGCAAGACGAGGAACCTCTGCGGGAACTGCAGAGTCGTACAATTGCGAGTCATCAGCGAAAAAGTGGTAGGAGACGCCAAACGGTTTGATAATGTCACTGAGTGGGTATGTATACATGATAAAAAGCACGGGGCCTAAGACTGATCCCTGTGGTACTCCATACTTTAAGACCGAGCGTGCTGAGACAGCTCCATTTACCACGACACTTTGGGTACGTTCGGTCAAGTAAGACCTGAGCCAACTGAGGACAGTACCCAGGCATCCAAAGGTGGTGGAGAATCTGGTAAGCAGGATCTCATGGTCGAGTGTGTCAAAAGCTGCTGACAGGTCAAGCATTGAAAGCAAAGATACCTGACCGGAATCGGACGCACGTAGTAGATCGTTCAATACCCTGATCAGTGCTGTCTCCGTGCTACGACACTTCCTGTATGCAGACTGAAACGGCTCCAAGAGGTTGTGTTGCTCAAAGTGGGCTAGCAACTGTGCCAGTACAACACGCTCAAGAACTTTTGACAGGAAGGGCAAGTTTGAGACTGGTCGGTAGTTCTTCAGGCACTCAGGGTCAAGATTTGACTTTTTCAGTAGGGGCTTGACAAGAGCATGTTTGAATGACTGGGGTACTACACCTGTAGTCAGCGAGATGTTTATGATCTGTGTAATGGCTGGGACAAGCGCATCAAGACAGTCCATGAACAAGGAGGCAGGAATCGGGTCAAGATCACATGATTTTTTAGGCATTTTCACAATAACGTCCTTGATGTGATTTTCAGACACACATTGGAACTCACTGAGGGGGGAATTCCGAAAGGTGGGGTCGGTGCCAACCTGTGGTGTACAGTGCGGCATGTTTTGCCTAATCAGCTCAATCTTGTCTATAAAGAAACGATTAAAATAGTCAGGAAGATCAGCGAATGGAATTGAGGATGGTAACTCAGTCTTACTGGCTCCGCCCATCAGCTCAGAGGTCACTCTAAACAATTCTCTGGGAGAATCCGCGCCATCAATCTTCTCACAAAGGTGAGAGGTCTTTGCGTCCCTGATTACGCGGTTGACCTTGTTTTTCTCATTTAAATAGACTTGTCGATGCACTGTCAGGCCGGTTTTCCTGTACTTTCTCTCAGCACGACGGCGCAGCTGCTTTGCTGTCTTGATGGCGTCCGTCATCCAGGGTGCCGATGGCCGGTCAGAAACTGAACGAGTGACAAGAGGGGCGTATTTGTCGAGCAGCGTTCTTAAGCAGGTATTATAGTAGGTCGATAGGTCAGTGTCGTTCGGTCTCCTCAACATTTCAGCCGCGTCTGTTCCAAAGGAGGTAATGTTTATGTTTCTCAGTTTACGAGAGGTCACTGACTTCCTTGTTTTTCTAGGTATCGACAGTTTTAAGTCAAAGGAAACCAAAAAATGGTCTGACAGACCTTTATCTTCTATTAACAGATTTGCTACTAGATTCGGAGCGTTAGTGACTAGCCAGTCAATAGTATGACCTCTTACATGTGTCGGCACATTTATGAGTTGGTCCAAGCTGCGCTCTTTAAGTGCCCTTTTCACCTGCGTTGCATATGTCTCACCGTTACTTTCAAAATGAAGGTTGAAGTCTCCGATGACGAAAAGATCATTAGTTGAAATGTAACGGTCGAGAAGATCCTGAAACTCCTGAACAAATAACTTGGGTGTGAGTTTGTTCTTTTTGCTTGGGGGTGGGCGATACATGAACACGATGGTCAGAGTTCGGTGGCGGTATTTAATGCGGAGTTCACACATGCTGAAGGTGGATGTTGATGACGAGTCTGGACGGATTTTGATCGAGTTTGCTAGTTTTTCTTTGTAAAGTATAGCTAGACCACCACCTCTGCCTGTCTGGCGGGGAATGTTCGTTGATAAAAAGCCTTTGGGCGTCATCTCCGCAATCCTGGGCTCATCACCAGCCTCCTTGAACCACGTTTCGCTTAAAAATGCAATGTCAAACTTTCCATCAATAATTGTGTCTGCGAGTTCCAGGGTTTTGTTACCACATGACTGGGCGTTTAGGTGCATGATCTTGATGCAGTTTTTAAGGACATGGCTGGGTAGAAGGGATGCAGCGTGAGACCAGCGAGAAGCCGTTCGAGGCGGCGTTTGTGCCGGTGTGGTGGGTATACGGTCCGCATCTGTGTGGGGTGTCTGAGACAAGCCATGACACAGACGATATCGACGTCCAGCTCGAGTTCCACGTTTTGTTGCGGTTCGATGCCCAATACCAAGTTTTCGTATGATGTTGAACACTTTGGTATCGAGTTTTTTCCAAGCGTTCAGACATAGACACCCTATTTGTAAGAGAATGTTTCTTTCCATTTATATTATTAAATAGTAGGACATGTGTGTTAAACACAGAAAATACTCGGTGTAATGTGCGCCGTAACGGAAAACCAGTCTTTGTTTACATAGGAGAGGTGGACCATAGCAATGTTTACGTTTGACGAGAGCTCAGTAAATGTTTATAGTGTGTGGCTGATCTTGGTTGTATTTGATAGTTAATTAAGTATTTGGTTCATAATTATGAAATAGTGAGACTAAACACAAAAATAGAATACACCACTATCTGGGAAAATCCTTCACTGATATATTAGTATAAAAATTATATCTCCAAAGATAGAATAGAAAATACAAATACCGAAAAACAGAGGACGAAAAACACACACACTGCTGCCGGAAGGCGCAACACACGTAGAAGAAAATATGCATGCACATCTGTCAGATTTCTAGATGGCGAGTTATACCCCCTTCTCTCTGGGTGGTTTAATTGTTAGGGGTTACTTAGGCTGATGCGTCCGTAGAAATCTCATCACAATGTCTCGTATTGCATTTTTGTTTGAGTTTTAAATTTTGATACAGTGTTGGTTTTCTTTGTTTGATCAGGCAACTCATTGAACTTCCAAATTCCGGACGGAAAGAACCAGAATTTCTATGTTTTTATTCTTGCATACGGAGTAGGAAAAGTGTTAATATAACTGTCTATATGAGAATTGAATTAAATTATCTTTGGACTGTACTATGTAAACTTGAGAGAATATTCTCTCAATGCAGGCAGAAGAAAATGGTACAGCTGTTAAGTTAGTCATAAAGTAAAGTAAAATTGAATACTTTGGCTCTTTCAAGCTGTTTTATCGTGTAACAGATTTCTTTTGAAATATGGTAGCACAGTAGTGCAATCTTTCGCATTTCGTGGGATTGAACTATAGATATCAAAATGTAGCATGACAAAGCAGCTGAAAAAACTGTTGCCACCTGCTGCTTTAATATTAATTTTATTTTTGAAAAGTCGAATTATTTTATTATATTAATTGTATAAATTTAATATTCGTACTTAAACACTGTGTAATTAAATGTTTAAAGAAAAACCCAGATAATGGCTATTTTTAAAATAAAAAACCTAGAAACCTAGAAAAGGTAAAAAAAAAAAAAAAAAAAAAAAAAAAAAAAAAAAACACCTAGATCTAGGTTGAAAAACCTAGCGCTGGCAGCACTGCTGTGGACCCTAATTTTGGTAGCTGAGTTTGATGGAAATTATCGAGCTCTCTATTTAACGCGGAGCTCTTTCAGCACTGAGCACACATTTCTATCTTTATTGGTATTGCAAATAACAATGTTTGCACTCTGTGTGTAGGTGTGCGTGTGCGAGCGTGTATGTGTGTGTGTTTATGTGTGCTGTGTTTTTATTTCTTGTTTTGATGCATGTAAACTGAATAAATGTGTCCGTTACTTAGTGTTTGTTGTGTGCCTGCGTTTTCATTAAAAGGGGGAAATACTTTTTTTATATCCCTTTTTAACTGCCCTATCTGGCTTCACATAATTATAGCTGATTGATGCCTGAGCAATCCAGCCCTGACCCAACCCCCCCCCCCTTTTAATCTATTGCAGTGCTTCTCTAAGTGGTGGTCCGTGGACCGGTGCCGGTCCGTAAACAATTTGATGCCGGCCGGCAGAAGTAACCAAGAAAGGACATCTCGCTACCACATCAGTACAGGGAAAAAAGTTCATCAGTTCCTGGTGCAATGGAAAAAATTCCTGCCGGTCCGCAATACTAACAAGTTTGAGAAGCACTGACCTACGTGATGTATTTTTTAAAGTTATTATCATTTTTTCCCTTGAAATTAAGACCTATGGACAATGAAAAACAGATGTTTAAAGAGTGTTTGTTGACAATGTTAAAGTGGCTCTTTGACCTCGGCGCTATAAGTACAAGGGAAATATTCCGCATACTTTGACAAGGACAAATTACGACTCAATTTAGATTTATTTTTGCTCGAACGCATTTGCATTCCACAATGCTTGTGATTTGACTACAGTCTATAACTTTGATTAATAATTCAAATAACGAATATATCTGTTTATTTTTCTTATTATTCCTAAACCTGCAGTTATTTAAGTTTAAATTTTGAAGGATTTGAGTTTATGAATTCATTTTACATTTTTTAAAAAGGGAGACGTGGTTAGTTTCTGGTTATTGTCGCTTCGTAATGGAACTACTAGCTTCACTTATATCAACAAACAGACTTTTGTGGTAGGTGTCTGCAGATAGAGGCGTAGACTTGAAATTTCGCCATCATTTGCTGCAAATTCAATTTTAAAGTCTGTAGAACACATACACAGACACACACATGCATACATATAGATAGATATAATAAATGTATTTATAAGATACAATCGATTTTAAAACCATAAACTATTTTATCTTTGTTTAAATTTTAATATGATTAATTTCATTTTATTTTACGCACGTCTCAGCGTCCAGGTTCAAATATTATTATTAATGAAATTTTGTTCGATTGGCATAAAAAGTTTGCACATTTTCGGCATACCAGTTGGTTACGGGAAAAACAGTTGAGCGATTGATTTTTATTGTTAGGTTAAAGTTAGCAGTGATAGGAGTTGAAAATCGGCTGAAAAGTAGTTTACCTACTTTTTAAACAGATTTTAAAAAAGCAATAACTAAATAATTGTTTAAAATATATTTTATTATAAAAAAATGTTATAAAAATTCAACGGCAGAAAAACTATGTATGTTAAAAAATTACAGAAGTAGACATTGGTGGTCATTGTCAGTCAACAACCACACAAACCTCTTATAGCACTAGATCTCAATGTCCATGCAATTCACTGGTTGTGTGCCGCCATAACTTGGTAACAAAAGAATGCGGTGCTATCATTCTCTGTATAAATATATAACGCGAAATAGGTGTACTTTATTGGTATTAAGTACTGGCATCACGATAAATAAAAAAACTAAAAAGAACGCCTCATTGCAGTGACGTAGCTATGGATTTGGGGGCCCTAGGGCTTGGCTTCTTTATAGAGTCCTGCATACTTGGCGGATGCGTAACATTTAATGTTTAAAAAATTCGGACACTCCTTTGGACTTTCGAATTAGGACTTCCCCTCCCAGAAGCGTAATAGGGTTTTCAGCTTCCTTAGCAATTTTTTTTTTTTTAAATTTTTTAAATAATTTTTTTGCATCCTTGACAAATGGATATTTTGAAAAATCCAAACGGTAGGAAACTGCTCAATCTGAATAATTTGAAGGATATGTCCTTGATTACGGGGCCCTATAAGGCTTAGTATGCGAAACGGATTGCGCGCGGCCTAGTTTGGGGAGGGATAAGGAATTAATAAGGATAATGAGCGCGAGGCCCACTGAGGCCGTAAAGGTTGCAGTGGCCTAAGACCGGCCCTGACCCTCGGCAACTACCCCGATGCCAAGTCATTGTTAAGCCTCTGTCCCCTCCCCCTCCCTTAACTACGCTACTGCCTCATTGCCATTACAGATTAAAAATTATATCCTCAAATTGTTCATCCATTAAAAAAAGCTTAATGTACTGATATATGTTGGGTTTTTTTAAAGTCAGTTACCAACACGTTGTTAGTGGCCAAACGCAGACCTAGATGGCGAGCAATCATGGCCTTAATTAAAACATATCAGCAATAACAATACTTTTCTCAATTAATGACGCCTCTAGTTAGTTTGAATACGCGTCGTTCCTCATCTCTCTAGACATGTTGATCGATTGGACTAAACAGATTCCTTGGTTTCATCGTTTGGTGTCGCAATCGGAAACGCTCCATATGGTGTAGGAATGCTCTCCCCTTGCTTAAAAAAAGACCAATAAATAGAACCTCACGTTTACCATCCTTCAAGCTTCCTTTCCCAGACATAACCTGAGGGGCGTTGGCCGGTAGCATTTTTTTTCATCTTTGGGAATGGTGAAAATTGCAGATTTTTATTGCGGTTTCACAAATGACACTGTTGTCCAGGTTTTATTGTCTCCCTCTGCGTTCCACATTTCCAGCTTGACACCACCCCTTAATTTCCGTCATTCATTATTCGTAAATCTTAGGATTATCCAGTTTAAGTGTCACTCGACATAGTAAACTCACAACTTCAACAGAACCGGTTGAAAGTATGGTTATTTAGAGTGATTCTACAGTGGTATCTCGAGATACGAAATGAATCCGTTTAAGTGTATCTTGGATTTTTCGTATCTCAAACACAATTTTACTTAATTCATTCCAAGCCACAAAGAAACAACACTAAAAATTGAAAATATCATGGAAAACTATAGAAAAACTAAGTAGGATTCTGTAATCCTTAATGTTATACATTATAAATCAATGAATAATAATAAAACAATGAAAAACAGAATAAAATGAAAGAAAGATAATATTTATAATAATGTACCTTTCAATGTGGCGACGTGTCGGAAGGTTTCAGGGAAGGAGAACGGGTGGCAGAAAACATTACGTCATTAAGTATAACGAACCACTGAACTTTATGAAAATGATACGTTATGTACAAACTTTGCATGAATTACTGCTAAATAAATCCACACAAATTGTAACACTTACAATTATATAATTTAGTAAAAAAAATTGTTGCTTTCATTTAAAAAATAAAATTTAAAATTTATTGTTTTGCACTTTGTAATTTTGTTTCACCTTTCATTTCCTTTGCCTCACTTCTATCAGCATCTTCTTGTCTTGTTTAAAAAAAAATATTTTCAAATATTCGTTTACTAATGGTTCTTAGCTAATGATGATCCAATGAAGCTTGTTTTGGCTGAATTTTACATTGTTTCCGAAATAAGTCATGCAAATGTCATCGAACCACGCAAGAACTGTTCGTTGCACTTTGGGTGCAGTCACGGGATGGCCAATGTTTTTAGCTGCGCGCTTCTCGTATCTTTGATTTTTCGTATCTCGAAGCATTCGTATCTCAAAGTATATCTGTATATTGCTTTTAAGGTTGCTTGTCGTTATATTCAATTGGCGAAGACAAGACATTTTTTAAATGTGTGAACAATCATGGATGGCATCGTTTTAGTCAAAGTTTATATAATGTTCAATTTTTCTTTATTCATGACATCGAGAAAATTGAAAATAGCGCCAACAAAACAATTTATAAACATCACTTGATAATTTAATTACATTCATCGGATTGAGCATCGCAGGCAATGAGGTGTGACGCTAAGCTATGAAGAGGTAATAATTATGATATAATCAAGAATTGAACGACTCTTGAAACACCAAAATATGTTAGTTTTCGTCATCGTCGCTGCAGTCATCGTCCGAACATTTCTTTGATTTAATGAAGCTCTTGATTTTGCCTTTATAGACAAGGTTCTTAACCTTCTCAATGTTAATTATTGTTCTGAAATAAATGGTTAAAACATTACATTACGTTAGTTTCAAAGGGACACCGTAAAAGGTACAGGGCTTCGAGCATGCTCAGCTATGTAAAAAATAAAATCTAAACGTTTGAATTGACGGTAAACTTTGCCCCTGGGTGGCTGCTTGGTGTCCATTAGCAATAGATGCCATATCCACAGGCAGTCAGGCCCACGGACAGTCAGGCTCACAAGAAGTCAGGCCCACAAGAAGTCAGACCCATGGGCAGTTAGACCCACAGGCAGTTAGACCCACAGGCAGTGAGTCAGCAGTGAGTCCCACGGGCAGTCACACCCACAGGCAGTCAGACCCACTGTCAGTCAGACCCACTGTCAGTCAGACCCACAGGCAGTCAGACCCACAGGCAGCCAGACCCACTGTCAGTCAGACCCACAGGCAGTCAGACCCACAGGCAGTCAGGCCCACAGGCAGCCAGACCCACTGTCAGTCAGACCCATAGGCAGTTAGACCCACAGGCAGTCAGACCCACAGGCAGTCAGGCCCACAGGCAGCCAGACCCACTGTCAGTCAGACCCACAGGCAGCCAGACCCACAGGCAGTTAGACCCACAGGCAGTTAGACCCACTGGCAGTCAGACCCACGGAATTTTCGGTCCACGGAGTATATTTTAAAAATAGTTTGATTCCTACCCTTCATAAAAATATTTTTATTCACAAGTAAAGCGTTCAATTTACACAATAAATAATTACCTGCGTCTATCCATGTCGTCTATCGCGTGATCGTTACTGTCTATAAAACTGTTGAAACAAAAAATAGGTGTACATTAATAATATGAAAGTTGAAGATTACTTATTTTACACTCAAAGTGCACGGATGGGGTATTTGAATTTGATCTTTTTTTCCAGTAGCTTCTAAAGATCCATTACGTCTATATATATCATTTATTCTCAGGAATGGGACATACTATCTCCTCAATGAGGTCCATAAGATTCCAAAAGGTTAGGGGAGACTGTTTTAAATTTTACTTAGAAGCAAAAGGACATCTCTGCTCTGCTCCACGAACGCATGACTATTTAAATGTGAATGATGTTAGTGAGAGACCGGACGTAAATTACTCTAATTCAACAAAAGCCAATGCTTGGATGGCACATGAACTATATTTATTTATTTATTTGTTTGAGGATCACTGAGTTCCGATATGAAGCCTAAAATTCGTTAGCTTTAACAATTGCTCGACAAAAAACATTCTCTAGTAAAGCACGAGATTTTTTGCAAGTCAACAACTTCATTTGTCTGCCATGAGTGTTTCGAGCGTTAATTTTTTTTTAATGACGTCAAATAAGTAAAGTGGTTGTTTAGAAATCAAACGTCGATTGTTCGAATTCAAGGAAAACAAGTTTAACAAATATTTTAGGTGTATATATTTCATAATTACTTTGACTGGAGTGAAGGGGGTGACTTTCTTCTATAACCTTAAAACTTTCCATGTTACCTTAGGAGTCTCACTGCACTTTATATATTCAAAAACTCTCTGAAATAAGAAAAAGTATTCACAATTTTTGAGACCCTTTTAAAAGTCTCGGAATAAATTTCCACAATCTTGTTGCTGCCAATCAAAAAAGACGCTCACGCCACTGGACTTCCTTTTGTGTCCATCTACTCCGAAAAATTTCATAAGGGACTGCATAGAGAAACGCTGACCCTTTAGAGACACACATTCTATCACGTTAATCTCTTCACATACTGCCGCGCTGGTCCGTCCATACAGCCATAAGACAGTGACAGGGTCAGGAAGAGTTATCATGTAGCCGAATTAATATCAGTCTCATTCAGTGCTATCACTGTCATTTGAAATCCCTGATATTAACTTCACCGTAGTCTCTCTCTCTCTCTCTCTCTCTCTCTCTCTCTCTCTCTCTCTCTCTCTCTCTCTCGCTCTTAGTCCGTCCGTCGGGCGGAAAAACGGAAGTGAAAAATTACTCACTTTCCGTCATGCCACCGAGCTGAATTTTTGCATAAAGACTTGTGTCACCTAACCATGCATTGTATCAAAATTTCAGATCGATCGAATGTACCGTAATTAAAATAATTCACTTTTACTTTATCTCTATATAAATGTACAGTAGTCGTCAGTTGTTGTTGACATCCACGTTTTTGCTAGAATTAAGTCTAACCATCGGTGACTACACCCCCACCCGTCCCCGTTTTATAGCATTGGGGAATTCAGTCACGTTCAGCCTGGAAATGTTTGTCGCCCAGTGCATATTATTTTGAATGTAATCAATACTTTTAGCTCTGTCGAGAAGGGGTGGCCTCTACGTGGTTCAACAGACGAGTAAGGTTGTGGAGCAGACCACGACCTGAAACCGACAAACCCTTGGCTTGGAAAGCCGAAGGCCATTGTTAGGTGTTAGGTGCTAGTCATATATGATTACAGACACTGTAAGGATCTTAGGCAAAGCATTTAGATGCAATGCCGATGATGAAAACCAAAGTACCCGTTGATGGTCGGGTTACTCCGAAGCGACCGTTTCGTCCCCCTCAATTAACTAGCAACGTTGCTGAGCGGTGCCGTTATAGGGCCAGGAGCGCCAGTACGGAATAGCAAAAAGTACCGCTTGGAAACGCTTTTGGACGCCAGCTCTGAGGAAACCTTCCAGTAAGGGTTAAACCCTAGGCAGGTCAGTGATTATCCCCCGCTTTGCGGTGATCCTAACCATTGAGACTCGTAAGCTTTGCCGGGGTGGCGCCAAAATGATGCTATGTTGGGTTATAGTAGGGAATTCCACCCCTCCCTCGGGAGGCACACTTTAGTGGGAGGCGTTTTCGACCTAGTGTCCTGGACGCCCAGGCGGCCGCTTGTAGCAGCGACCGCTCCGGGGGGGGGGGCTTCTCAGTCTTTACGTCACTTAGGGGGCCAGAGGGCTGAGGGGGTTTTCCGGGAAGCCCCATGAAGAGCGCAAGCTCGGGACTGCTGATTTTCTTCCACATGTAGGATTTTCAGTTCTGCCTCATATATAAGGGATTTTTAATTATAAAAAAAAACGTTGTTATTTTTTTATTATAAATCCCTTATATTTACTTCACCATCTCTTTCTGTCGTGGGCCGGCGAAAAAACAAAAGTAAAAAATAACCCACTAAGCGCAATGCTATCGAGCTGAAATTTCGCACATAGACTCGTGTCACCTAACAATGCATTGTAGCAAAGTTTCAGATCAATAGAATATACCGTAATAAAATTAATGTACTTTTAGTTTGTCTCTATGAAACTGAATATCGGCCGTCTGCTATTGTCTACCTCCACGTGACGCTTGAGTTCAGCCAAGCAATCGGTGACCACGTCCCCTACAGCAAGGGGAGTTCAGTCATGTTCAGTCTGTAAATGACTGAACATAATCAAAACTTTCATTTCTGTCTCATATATAAGGGATTTATAGTCAAGAACTTAGTTTTTACGGGTTACTTAATTCCAAGATATTTGGTGAAAAATTAAATTATTAAAACAAGCTTTGAAATAAATATATAGATCTAGTTTTAGACGATTTATTGCAAACGTCACTTTCTGTTGTCAAGGCTGTAGAAGCAACACAAATTTTACCGGTGCGTAAATTACCTATTGTGAAAATTAGTTTGTAAAAAAAACTTCATTTGAATAACTTTATAGCCTATAGATCTATGCTTCAAACGTAAGGGAAATACGTATATTTTCATAATTATTTCTTCATTTTAATATAAAAAGAATTACCGATAACACCTTTGAAATGTATTTTTTCGCCTTTTAATATGTTCAAAATTTTCCAATAAAAGGATTTGTTTCATATCTTAGTAGATGTATTTGAATTTTAAAATAATAAAAATAAAAAACACATCATTTTAATTTTTCTAGCATAGCGTACAACTAGATCTATAAAAAAATTATTTAAAAAAAAAGTTTTTCCTTCTTTAAAGTAAAAAAAAATCATATTTGAAAAAAAAAAAATTAAAACTAGTTCGCTTATGTTTGTTCACATTTTTTTAGAACAACTATTTAATATATTTTCAAATTCTATAAGTAAAATGTGTTTTATGAAACAATAACAAATGTTAATCTTTATCAGTTTGAATAACGCAACAAGGAGTTGTTTCTTTATTTTAAAAAACTATCTTAAAATGTCTTTACTAAGCGGACATCATTTTATTTTTTTAAAATTCTCATTGAAATAAAAAAGTTTTTAAACTGATTTTTATTCTTCTCCGTTTTTATTTACTGACCTGGTTTTGGCTAATGAGGCTATTCACACACACACAAATGACCTGACAATAATAAATATTGTCGTCTCTAGCCTGCGTGCCTAAAAATTGGAAACGATTTCATGATGTGATATTTTCCTTTACCTTACAGGCCCCATAAAATGAATCTGGTGTAAAACCAACCTTGGAGTGCCTATAGGGCTGTAAAGGTTTATCTTCTTTTCCACTTCAACCCCGGACGTATCAGAAGCTTGACTGTCAAAATCTGTTTTGAAATTTTAAGATGAAATAATTTTGTAATCAAATAAAAAAATTTTTCATGAAAAAAAGAGAAAGAGAAAAAAAAACATAAGGTCAGTGACGCAAGTGGTGCATTTTTAAACAAACAGCAGTCCTTAGTTTTTGATAAATAAATATAAGATTTTTTAGAGAAAGCAAAATATGCAATTTAAATACTTTTTTTTTGTTTGGTTGTAGCAATGCATCATTTTGTTGCATTAAAAAATTAAGTTTACATAAAAATAAAGTGCTTTAACTAGGAAAGCGCTCAATTTAAAAAAAAAAAAAAAATATTTAAAAGGAAATAAATGCACCCTTCGAATAGTTAATTAATCCAAGTTGAAGATGTGTAAATATTTCACTATTTAAAAATTAGTTTACGATTCACCACCGAAAAAATGAAAGAAAGGCACTTGCAATCTCTAATACTAACAAAAGTAATGGCACATACAATATCTGTTACTAACAAAACAATTGCACAAGCAATTTATGTTGCTTACAAACTAACGGCCCATGAAAACTCTGTTACTAACAAAATAATCGCACATTAGACATTTTTGTATTTAAACGACACATGACGTCACAACTAATTACGTTGAATGACAATTCTATTACCATTTGAAAATGTTTCGTCGTTCTCTTGGTCCTGTCCATCACTCGAGACTCCCTCACAAAGTAAATTCTTCAACTCTACAGAACCACGTTGTTCAGCAGCATAGATGGCCATCTCCCTTTCTTCGTCAGTTGGCGGCTTATGCTTTAAAAGGGCTCTGACCACTGGCACGCTGCCGCTTTGAACCGCCAGCAACAATGCGAAGTCGCCGGTTTTGTTTTTGAGATTGATGTCCGCACCGTCAGCTAGTAGAGCTTTGACGATGGCGTGACGCTGGTAGGGAACACATGACAGCAGGGGTGTGTCCCCTGCCTTGTCAGGCTTGTCTATCAACACGGGTTGAGAAATCAGCAGCTTGACGATGCTGTCGTGGCCCAGCTGCGCACTCACGTGGAGCGCCGTGCTGCCTTTAAAATTGGTGGCGTTGACGCTTGCACCACCGTTGATCAACGCCCTGGCTATTTTCTCATGTCCTCGCTTGGCGGCAATAATCAGCGCAGTGTCTCCATCCCCCAGATTGGCCAAGTCTAGATTGGTCTTAATGGCGTTGTTGTGGATGAGGTACTGAACGATCTCTTCGTTTCCGTTGTTGGAACTAAGCATCAGCGGCGTGAAGCCGGAGTGGTTCTTGTGTTTAGGGTCGGCCTCTTTTTCAAGCAGCAACAGGACAGCGTCCCTGTGACCGTTGGCAGAGCAGATACTTAGAGCCGTGTCTCCTTCGTTGTTTGCCACATTGATATTAGCTTTTGCGCTGATGAGGACTTTCATACACTCGGTTTTCCCAAACTGGGTACACAACATGAGGGGTGTCCAGCCATCTTCACCAGCCTGGTTGGCATCTGCCCCGTGATTAATCAGCAGTCGTACGATGTCCGGGTCACCATGGTGTGCAGCGACCATAAGCACGGTGCGTCTTTTCTTGTCCACGGCGTTGACACTAGCACCCTGGCCGATTAGACCTCTCACGATCAGGCGCTGTCCTGCCAGAGCAGCTGCGTGTAAGGACGTGCTTCCGTCCGGACCGGTCAAGTTGACCTTAGCTCCGGCCTGCAGCAGCATGTTAACCACTTCGACATGACCGGCGTGAGAGCTGACAAATAGTGAGTGGATCCCCATCGGATTTACGGCATCCACATTGGCCTTGTGCTCGATTAAAAGTTCCACGCACTGAGCATGGCCATTTTTGGCTGCGGCCATAAGTGGTGATATGCCGTTTTCATCCACGTCGTTGGGCGAGGCGCCTTTGCGCAAAAGAACTTTCACGATTTCAGTATGCCCGTTACAAGCGCTCGAGTGCAGGGCACTTGCTCCGTGCTTTGACTTTGTGCAGCTCGACACACCCTTTTCCAGTAAATAGACAACAACAGCCGTGTGGCGAAACTGAGCGGCCAACATTAAAGCATCCCAGCCTTTAGATTCCTCGGTATTTAAATCTGCTCCGTTTCGAAACAGCAAATCAACAATATCTTCTTTTCCACTGTATGCGGCTTGCATCAAGGCTGTCCGACCTCTCACGTTCTTCAGGTTTACGGAAGCTTTGACAGCTAGAAGCTCTTTGACGCAGTCGAAATGGCCTTGAAGGCAGGCGAGCATCAAGGGCGTGTCACCATCTTTGTCTGATGTGTCAACGGCAGCGCCTTCCTTGATGAGCATACGCATGATGTCTATGTTTCCTTGGTAACAACTAAGAAGGAGGGGCGTGTGGCCGTCTTTGCTGATGATGTTGACGTCAGCACCAGCTTCAATGAGCATGTGAATGATATCGACATACCCACTGAGAGCAGCCCTGTGGACGGGAGCTATTCCTTGTCTTTGTCTGAAATTGATGGATGGGTAAGGTTTGGGGTGCTTCTCAAGAAGGGTTTTCACAATTAACTTGTGGTTATTTTGTACAGCCATGCTTAGGGCATTGACGCATTTACTGTTAAACATCAAATCGTCTGCACCATTGTCCAGTAACAGCTCCACGATCGACGTGTGTCCGTGGAGAGAAGCACACATGAGAGCCGTGTCCCCTTCTCTGTCTGCGATGTTGACGTTCGCTTGTGCCTTAATCAGACAGTTGACAACTCCCCTGTGTCCTTCGATGGCAGCCCGAATCAACGCAGTCCGTCCTTCCTTGTCTACTATATTCACATCAGCCTTGTATTTGATCAGTTTTTCAAGGGTGGCTAACTCCCCCTTTACGGCAGCCATTGTAAGAGCAGTGGACCCCATCTTATTGGTGTGATTGACTACTGCACCTGCTTTCAAAAGAAGTTTTAGGCACCTCTCGTGGCCATGACCTGCGCATATTTCCAGCGCAGTACCGCCGGAATTTTGCTCTGCATTGACATCAGCTTTGTTTTCAATAAGAAACTCGACTGTTTCATAATAATTGTACTGAGCAGCAGTCATCAAGGGAGTCCATCCTTTTAAATCTTTGGAATTAACTTCAGCCCCATTTTTGTGTAGTAGGATAGCAGCATACGTCATGCCCTCGTGTGCGGCTACCATCATGGCATCATCGCGGTTGTTGGTCTTCGCTTTTACGTCAGCCCCTCGACTTACGAGTGAACGGGTAACATCCTCACTTCCTCTAGCGATGGCAATAATCAGAGCCGTTCGGCCCTCGTGGTCCTTCGCGTTGATCTCGGCGCCCTTGTCTAACAATATCTCAACGACTTCTTCATTCCCATATAGGGCGGCCATCATCAGTGCTGTCAGACCAAGTTTATTTCTCGCCTCCAGTTGAACGCCCATGTCAATCAACTCACTGACCAGCTCAGTTCGACCCAGCATGGCACAGGACATCAAAGGCGTGGCGTCGACGTTTGGGTTGATTTGTTCCAGTGTTGGATCGCTAGCTTTAAACGAACTGAGCATTTCGACGTCATTTTTAACCAGCTTCTGAAACGCTGGATTTCTCAAATTTTGTAGTAAATCTTTTTTTGCGTGTTTGAATTGTTTGAGTGATTGCTTCGTCTTTTTTCCTTGACCCAACTCTGCACCCATCATCTCTTCCAGTTGTTCTTTCATTTTCTGAAAACTAGCCGCTCCCTGCATCTCCCTGGCCGACTCCATGGCCTTTTGCAAGTCGTTACCCATTCTATCTGATTTTTTAAAAATATATTCAATAGAATCATAAAGAAATCAAATCTTATACGAGTACAAATTCAAGAGAATTTTTTAATGTAAAAATAGAAACTGCATAAATTAAAATCTTATTTAAAATCTATCATTTTAAAAACATGTTTTTGCTGGTCAAAAGTGATTCGTGTATTAAAAAAATATTTTTTAAAAGAAAGCCAAGGTAGTCTTATTTCATCTGAATTATGTTTTGAATGGAGAACTATATTTTTAAAACAAGTTAGTTATGGCTTAATTATAATATTGGTGTACACCAGTGTTCCCTCTAAGTTTCGTTGGTTCGTGTGCAAATTAAAAACAAATTCGTATGCAAAATTGCACTTCACCACATCCATTTTTGTGTGCAATATTTTCCTAAATTTTATGTACGGTAATTCAAAACTGCTGCGCGGCGTCGTCAGATATCGTCGCAGCCCCGCAGCCAAATTGTTGATGTACACATAAGTTGACTGGTGAACTTACGGTTTACACGGTTGAAACCTGTAAATTGTGTAAACTTTAGACTTTGTTACCGCCCTGCCCCCACAAACAAACCCCCACCCATGTTATCCCAGAGGTGTAGTGCCTGTGTGATAATTACGCATCTTATTCGCCTTGAACCGGTGTCACAAAATAAAGTCTCCCAAAGTAAAATCGCTCCCGGAGAGTTCATTTTAAAACAAAGTCTCCGGGCAGTACTTTAGCTAAACTGCATTTAAATTACTCCGCGATATAAACTACAAATCTAACTCCTCAATTTAGTGGCCTTTTCAAACGATAGGATAGACTACCCGTCAGAGTTCTCACTTCGATAAACATTTAACTTAAAAATTAAAGTTGTTTAGAGAGTAAATGTTCGCTGCCATTGTAACCTTTATTTGATCTGTTGTTCGTTTAGGATTTTCTCACTAGAAATGAAAGTAGCGCAGTAACTACTAATTACATCATCTTTTCCCCGCTACGAATAAAAAAAAATCCCTTACAGACCATGAAGGTCCATGGGAGCAAGTGATGTAGCTTTCACAAGTTTCATTGATCACTAACGAGCATGGGATTGTGTGGTTAGCACAATGCCCCGGGGGCCTTGCCAGATCCGCGGTTCGAACTCGCGACAGCGGTTCGGTAGTCCAGCTCACTACAACTTAGACCACTACGCCCCCCGCTACGAATAACGGGATGGATATCAAGCAAAATCTTTTTTTTTTCTTTCAATACAAACCAAGCTTACCTTTCAAAGGGCAAAGAAAAATTTGTTATTAAGAACAAATCCTATTTAGTTTCCCGGGGGGGTGGGGTGGGGGTGGGGGTGAATATCTAATCTCCTTATATTGATGTGTTTTCAAAATGTTAATTTCCAGCTGATTGAATTTTTATCATGGTCGGCTTTACGTTTGATTTGAGATTTGGCCTGCTGAGCGATTGAGTTTGACAGCCCTGGTCATGGCATATTCCACAAAGGGATAACAGTTCGCATTTAAATTTCCAGAACATCAAAAGTAGTTTAAGAACAACTCAGTTTCGACAATGATTTCAAGCCGATAGAAGTGGTAGGGACCTTTCTTGGCGACGGGAAGTTATGTCGATCTAAATACTAAAAAATCCAATTTTTCATTGATACCAAATGCTATGTGGTCGGCTGATCCTTGTTTTTAAAAACCGTGTTCTGCTTTAAAAAAAAGGTAGTGAGTATAGCCTCGTCAAAACGACCCAATATGCGGCTGCATACGCGCTCGTTCACTTCCGGTTATTGCTATTCTTAGTAATATTTTTTTTATAATGTTAAAAGTTTCATCGGTGAATGTGTGGCTGTGTGGTCATATTGATAGTATGATAGTACGCTACATCTCAGGTCCGTGGTTCGATTTCTTATTGATGCCTATTTTTTTTTTTTTTCAAACAATACTACATGAATTGATTATGAAGAAGATTTTTTTTTTAAATGGTTTGTTTTGATGTTAGGCTTAGGGATAGACTTTAGGGTTACGTTAAGTGATAGTTATTAGGGTTTGGGTTAGGTTTAGTGATAGTTTTAAGGGTTTGGGTTAGGTTTAGTGATAGCTTTTAGGGTTTGGGTTAGGTTTAGTGATATTATTTAGGGTTGGGTTAGGTTTAGTGATAGTTTTTAGGGTTTTGGGTTAGGTTTAGTGATAGATTTTAGAGATTGTTTGAATGCACATATAGAATCGGAGGTTCAATGAAAGGCGCAGTGAATACTTGTAACTCTTCAATTTTATAAACATCATTTTATAAACAATGTTACTAAGAATAGCAATAACCGGAAGTGGACGAGCGCGTATGCAGCCGCATATTGGGTCGTTTTGACGAGGCTATACTCACTACCTTAAAAAAAATCATGTTAAGCCTGGTCCCTATTGGAATTCAGGACGTGTTAGCGCATTTTCG
Source organism: Radix auricularia (assembly GCA_002072015.1). Classification (NCBI taxonomy): domain Eukaryota; kingdom Metazoa; phylum Mollusca; class Gastropoda; family Lymnaeidae; genus Radix; species Radix auricularia. Next base: position 43,832 of record MUZC01002196.1, read on the forward strand.
TATTATGTATCAGTACTTATGTTAGATATCAGCATTATGTAGTTATCAGTAATTGTGTTTAGATTTTAGACATATTTTTATGAATTTTCTTGTGTAATGAATATACCTGACATTTCTTTTTATTTAAAAGTCATTTCTTTACATTTTAAAAAAAATTATTTTCTCTTTAATCCAACTACAAGTCACCACAAATGATGACGTAAAACTCTCTAAACTTTTACACATATTCTAATGACGTCAACTAAAAAAAAAACTAATTCTTTTGCACCCTTTCGCACCACTGTTCAATGCTTGAAAAACTATGTATTCGACTTCCGGAAATGGCGGCCGTTCCCTGCGCTAGTGTTACCTCTCGATTCGAAATATTTTTTGGTAGTTTTAACGGGGTTTTTTAACGGATCGAGTAACTGAGTGTTGATGCACAAATGGCAGGTCAGGACATACAAAAAACATATATACCTCATGGGTCTAGGACTTATGGATGCTGAGATCAAGGGTGATGACGGACGGACGGACAAAACGGGTGCAATTGCGCATTCGACTTCTCGAAAATGCGCTAAAAACCCACACAGAACTAAATATGCACACACTTGATGTTTACTCGTAACACTATTATTTTTACCACGTTTTTATTAACTTGCAGTCGTTCCTTTTTGTCTGTTCACAAAATTTCAAACGTAAAATTAAATCCCTTCTGATGGTCCTAGAGATCTCAAAATTTTAACACTGATAGATAGATCTTGGATGAGGTGTTTGGTATAAAAAAAAGGGGGGGTTAAAAAAAAGATTTTTTAAAATTACGTTATTATAATTGGACTAAAAAGAAGAAAATAATTTAAAACTTATAATTTCAAGTACTTTGATTTAATTTGACTAAAAACGTGGGGCGGGTGCTTCAAAATCCCATTCTAATTTAGAAATACAACACAAAGGTAGATGTCTGGTTTAAAAAAAAATTAAACATTTATTATTTAGATATCAAAAGAGAGATCTATTAAAGTGAGAGAAGGAATGAACTGCATATGTGAAATCTCATAAGCGCCCTCCCCGCGTATTTAGTCAGATTAAATCAAATTACTTGGACTTATAAGCTTTAAAAAAAATTCTTCTTTGTGTTTCACCTATAAAAATGTGTTTAAAAAAATATTTTACCTCTATTTATTCCAAAGTTTTTGTTTGTTGGTTGGTCTGCTGTGTAAATAAAGATTTATGTAAGTACACCGTCTACATTATATTTTTTTAAATGTCTAACTAAATAATAAAATGCATTATTGGTTATACTTGACTCAATTAGAAATAATTGGCTTTCAATGTGAAATTTGATTAGGTCTAAAGTTAAAGGGATGAAAAGGGGCACGTTCGCGGATGTTATTGTGCACTGTACATAAATTATGATAAGTATAAGTATTCAACATTATCTAGGACTTATCTGAAATCTTACAGATACATTACAGGTCTAGAATGTTCAGAATTATGAAAGTGTTGTTAAAGAGGCATAGGCCTAATTGTTTTTGTTTTAAAGTATTTTTTTAAAATAACAAATTTATTAACATTTGAATGAAAACAATTTTTAAAACTTTTTTTTAAGAACTACAATGGAGAATCCAACCTTGCATTTGTTGTATGAAGCATATGCAAAGGCATTTCCAAAAAGCGTAAGCAAGACTGTCAACGAGAGGTAGGCCTAATTGCAATTTGAAATAAATTGATAAGAGGACGATATGCCAAAAAAAGAAATTCGTTATTGAATATTTATGCCACCTTAGCACAGAACAATAAGGCAACATTAATGAGCTTCAGGGCAGACAAGTTTATGAAGATGTAGATGTTCTTCATAAAAAAGCTCATGTCAAAAATGTAAAAATTGAAAAAGAAATTTTGAGGCATCAAACACAAACCATTCAACAAGACCACAAAAGCTGCGCCCATCCAGCACAACTTATACTGAAAAATCTTTAAAAAGCAAAAGCTCAAGATGAATTACAGTCAGATAAGCATCTTCAAGAGAGATTTGCTTGGATTGTATAAACGAAAAGAAAGTTTTAAAAGTCAGGTCAGGAAAAGGAACTAAAAAGAAAAAAAATTAAGGTTGATGATCTAGAAAAACCCCCTGAAAATAAAGAAATATGAACACGAAAATAAGACGATATACCGAAAAAAAGAAAATCAGCAGCAAATTAAGGATCCCGTGGAAAGCTGGCCGAGCAGCAATTAAAGAAGATCAGCCACTCCTTTTAAAACCATTGTTGAAATTGCATTGTATGGGTCTGCTGCTCACGGCAAAAGACAGAGTGATGTTTATCGTAGTGTTAGAAATCTCGATGCTTTGACAGAACAATTAAAGATTTAAGGTTTTCACATATTAAGTAGAAGCGCTGTTTGTACTCGGCTCTTGCCAAAATGATGTTTATCATCGGAAGGTAAACATAATGTAACAACATTACCAGTGAAGTTAATTCAAGCACAAAATGCTTTACACTCAAAACACATTGATGGTAGATTTTGTACAACTACTTTTAATCACCTAGAGGAAGTTGATTTTTGTTGGGACCTAAAGAAGTATGCTTCATCAGTCAAGAGGACAAATCCAGAGTCCCCATTGGATTGGCAGCAGCTAACAAGCAAGTTCCACTTTTGATGCATGTCGAATACCGTGTCACATTGCCTGATCATGAGTGAGAAGTAGCATCTAGTCACAAACTCATACCATCTGTTTATGGTGACATTGAAATCCAAAAAGACGGTTTCACGTAAACCGCAAAATGTAACATATGGACCTGATGAAAATCAAAGGAATCAAAATGTTAATTATGTGGCCATCCATCATTTTGTGAAGCAGAACATTGATGCATTGCTTGTAGCAACGAATGCGCCTGGTAGAAGTGCGTTTAATCCAGTAGAAAGGCGAATGGCTCCACGTAGTAGAGAACTGTTGGGACTAATTTTGCCACATGAACATTTTGGAAGACACCTTGATACACAAGGTCGAACAAGTGATGAAGAGTTGGAAAAACTAAACTTAAAATAAAATGGCGACACGTTGTCAGCAATATGGAAGCAAGTAAGCATAGACAATTTTCCAACAGTGGCAGAGTAGGCTATAAGGTTCCTGAAAAGTCTGAGCTTTGAAAATGTAATAATAAACTATCAAGTTTGTTGCCAAAACCACGTAAGAATAAGTCAGTACTTTCTACAAATTGTCCAATGTTGTGAATTAACTTGTTGCCAACCGATTAGAAGCTCGTACTTTGATTTTATTGCGGATAGATTTATCCCCCACCAAACTAATGAGAGCCTTAAACCACAAAAAGTATTTGATATAAACTCAAATAGATTTCCATATCTTTTCTTCTAACAGTCCGTGAAAGTTGAAAACATACTACCTCAATCGGCAAAAGCATTCAAATTTCTTCAAAATGATGCATATATTGTCCATCTATTCAGTCAGTTGCTATTGTTTGAACGAAGAGATCTGTAAAAATCTGTCACCTTTATGTTGCTTCGCAAGCCATGTTAAAAAAGCACGTTCAACAGCACCAACAATGTATGCCTGGGCCCCCAAAAATACTACATGCACCCAAACAGCAAAGAATTCGTCCCATGCGAGCGGCAGCTAAAAGACGGAGAGAGCTCATGGCAATTATTGCATATTGGGGAGACGGGAGATGCTAAGTGCAGAATGGCTAGATGAAAATAATATTGACTTGTCTGGCGTTTCGAATCCACAAGAAATTATTCTTCCAGAACCTATGGCAATAATAACATTTGAGGAACATTTGACATATGCATGGCAAGATATAGAAGCTATGATATAAGATTTGGATTTGTTTGTAAAAAAATATGTTGATAAATTTAAAATGTATTTATAGTTTTACTTTTTAATCTCGTTTCTGCTTGAAGTTAGAACAACTCTTTGCAAATATTTCAATAGTCTTTAAAGTGTTATATAAATTGAAATATGTTTATAATTTAAATGTATAATGTGTATAAAATAATGTAAATCCTATAATCTCTTTTCTGTTAAGAGTGGTTATAAATTGGAAATATGTTCATAAGTTAAAAGTTTATTTTTAAAAATGTTTCTAAACATTTGACTTTTATTCACCTTTGTGTTGTAGACTGTAGATCTAGTTGTAAACTAGTATATTTAAAATATTTTATTGTTGTTGGTTTTTTTTTCATTTATGTATATTTGGAGGTGGGTAATCAAATATGTTGACGTAATTTTATAGGGCGGTTTCTGGAAGTTTGACAAGTTGTCTAATAGTTGTTGACATAATTATGATCATAATAAATAATATACATGTAATCTATAGGCATAGGACTACTATGACATGACTATGACTATGGCAATGATGAAATGGCGACTATGTGCATGTGACTAAAACTAAAATAACTTTTAAAAAAAAACAAAAAAAAACAACAACAACTTAATTATGTTTTTTTTTCTTTTTTTACCTGTAAATCCGTCAACTGTAAATTATTATGATGACTAAATGACTTAAAAGTTTTTAGATTTAAAATGTAACAATACAAACATAAGCTCAATTTCAACTAAAGTTTAATTTATCACAAAAACGGAATATTTGTTAACTTTTTTCGAGTTTATAATTTTAATAAAAATAATATTAGTATTAAGTATTGACAGTAAATGTATATTTAATTAAACGTCAACGCCAACATAAATAGGAAATTCCCATTAGCGCTTATAAAGATGGTTGGCTAGTTCAACTATTTGGGAAAAATCAGTTGCTAACGGGTTTTTCCAACTGAGAACATAACGAAGAAAGCGGACTCACAACAGATATCATATATAATATTAATATAGTAGATCTATAGTCTATAGTGTAGCAGATCTGATATTGATACAAAAGTAAAAGAAGTCGTTCTCTATTGGAAAATCGTACCAAAGTAAGACTTTTAATTAATCCATTGTATAATAACATTAATATTATTAATAATACATATGACAATTAATTCTAACTTGAAAATAAAACACAAAGTAATAAAGATTGATTGATTGATAATCTAACTAACCATACGGTCCATTAAGTAACATTATAATTATTATAAAATAATTTAAATACATTAATTTAGTTACATCACAATACAAAAACTAAAATTGTGGATATAATATACTGATTGCTGATATAAGAAGAGTAAAGCTTAGCAATAATACAGAGTTAACAGAGGCATTTAATTTTAATTTAGTTATTTTGAAATACAACACAATTATAATCTATTACAATCCTCCGACAGACATAGGCAGGGATTAAAAAGAACAACACTTTTTAAAATTCCGTATAAATAGTACATGTAAGTGTAACAGTAAGAACAAACAGTTTCAAACACACACATACAATTGTTCGTTCAGCCCGTCTGGAATTCATGCGTGCAATGGGCTGCCTGATCAAACCAGGAAAACCAACACACTATCAGCGTGAATAAAAATTGCATGATAAACCATGCATAATGGATACGCGTAAGACGCAATGTTCTTCTGCATAATTTTCTGACTAATGTTTTTTTTTTTTTAAAGAAGAGTAACAATAAATTTACTGCCTGTCGTGGAAAGATTGAGAAAATTCTAATAAATAACTTATCTTTTGATCCTGATTTAATCTTTTAAGATAGATTCTTTTGGGGAAAATAATGTTAGGAAGAGTAGAGGAACTTTCTTTTTTTTTTTAAATATAGATTTTTTCCTTCATAAAAGTAAGGGCAATGGTAATTACCTCCTCGTATTTTATTATTCTTTTAAGAATGTTGACTCCACAACAATGTTTATTGATAATCAGACTGATCTTTAGTACCACTGCACGGTCACAGTGAAGGAAATAGTTCCAGTCCATAATCTCGAATTATAAACTGGGCGGTCACAAACAAATTAGTAGTCAGCCTTTTGCATTGACATATTGGTATAATCTTTTGTGCCACCGAAATTTGATGTTCTTATTTAACTCCCCTCCCCCGTCTTCCCTTCTACACAAACACACCAAACATTCGGGCTCAATAGTGTATAGTTTATTATATTAAGTATTTATTATTTTATAGGCCTAAGAATTAGTTTCATCTCATCAATACAATGTGACTTAGGTGATGTTATTATGAACTACATTCCATACTGAACTTTACTGAATAAATCCTATCTAATAGAATTTTAAAAAATTATATTTTTAATGCCAACTAATCGTAAGGTAATATTAAAATACAAGTACACGGATGACTTACTTATTACTAGTACTAGCACTCCCCAAGTAACCTACCTAAACAAAGACAAAACACAAAGTCTACAAAGATAGAGATGTTGTAGCAAAGGAAATTCCCGATGCCCAAATTTATAAATAATTTACATGGAATTCAGCAATTTTCAAACATAGGGTAAGAGGTTTTTCCAAACTTTGTTTTGGAAACTAGCATATAAATTAATTGTACTACAGTAATCTTAACGTCGAGTTGAAAGAATAAAGTAATATTGAATATCTAATTGTGATTGCCTTCTCCAGATAGATGCTGTATTTCATTTTTTTTGTTTTAAAAAAGGTAAATTCAAATTTAACTTTTGAATTAGGATAAAAAATAAAATGTTTTTTCATGACTAGACTAATACTCACCGTTTGAGGCTTCGTTTGTTTGTTCTTTGAAATACTTAAATTAGTTTGTAATTTTAAAAAAAAATAAAAATAATAATAATAATAAAAAGTAACAGAGGAACAGTGAAAGGTAAGCATGCCTAGTTACCAGTTTAGTAATGGTGATTTATTTACTCTTACTAAATTACTATTCTAAAATATCTCAGCTTCACACACCGCTTAAAGTTACTAATACAAAAATCAACAATAAAAACATTTATTTACTGAATATGAAATTGAAACAGTAGATGGGTTCCCATTATTAATATTGTTCATTAGCCGTTCGCATCTATTCCCCATTTCCACCATTTCCCGCGCAGCCTTCAAATAAAAATGCTGGAAACAAAATGGTGGCGAAGTTTGACGAGGTGGGGGGGGGGGATAAAAATTGGTCAAAATAACGTTATTTATGGACGGCCCCTGTTAGACAATATCTGGGTACATTTTAAAATAATATAACCTTATATTACAACTACTAATTACTTTCATGGTTTGCTGGGTGATTAATATTTATTATTGACAAAGATTGTTTTCATTCTTAGATTACTAAGACTGACAGAAATATCATTTTCACTCTAGACCAGTGATGGTTAACCTTTTGGGGGCTGCGGGCCCCAAAATTCAACTAAAATCCACTTATTTATTGCAAAGTGCTAACACTCCAACAAACGAAGTATGAGCACTGTATGAGGTTTGACACTGTATGTATGGTTGTATGGCATCCGTCTGTCCTTAAGGGACGATGACATTGACTCCTGCTCCTCTTCCCTCCCCCCACACCTTTCTCCCGACTCTTTTCTCTTCACTCATAGCTGTGAGGGTGGCTTCCGCAGCTTGAGTGCCCTCACGTAACTTAGGTGGACCGCCAGAGGGTGCGCTCCACAGCAATGGCGTCCACGTATTATGGTCGATGCGGGCCAGTAACATGTCTTTTTTGCAGAACTCATTGTAGCGCAGTCAGGGGTGTCCTCTTTTCCTCAGACCAGTTGCCAGCTCACCGTAAACTAGGGCTCAGTGAGCTGTGCATCTATCCACACTGTTTGACTTAGCCTAGCCATTAACGATGCGGCCTTTCCGATTCTGGTTTCTATTTCCTTTTCCAGGTAGAGTGTGCTTGTGATGTTACTGCCAAGGTTGGTGTAATCCTTGACAACATCAAGAGTTTTTCCCTCAATGGAGATCGCTGGGAGACAGTCGGTGCCTTGTCTCATAATGTTGATCTTTTTGAAGCGTATGATCCTATATGAGGAAGAAAATCAGCAATACCGAGCCTGGGCTCTTCATTGGGCTTCCTGGAAAGCCCTCAGCTCTCTGACCCCCTAGGGGACGTAAAAGCTGAGAAGCCCCCCCCCCCCACGGAGCGGTCGCTTCTAGAAGCGGCCACCTGGACGTCCAGCACACTAGGTCGAAACCGCCTCCCATTTTGTTGACCTCTCGAGGGAGGGGTGGAATTCTCCCTACTTCGGCGCCACCCCGGGAAAGCTTACGAGTCTCAATGGTTTGGATCGCCGAATTGCGGGGGATCATCAATGACCTACCTAGGGTGTCACCCCCACTGGAAATTTTCCTCAGAGCTGGCGTCCGATGCGTTCCTAGCGGTTCCTTTTGCTAATCCGTACTGGCGCTCCTGGCCCTAAACCGGCTTCGCTCAATGGCGTTGCTAGTAAAATTGAGGTGGACGAAACGGTCACTTCTGAGTAGCCCGGCCCTCAACGGGTACTTCGGTTTTAATCATCGGCATTGCATCTAAATGCTTTGCCTAAGATCCGTACAGCGACTGTAATCAGATGTGACTAGCACCTAACACCTAACATATCGGGCTTTGGCATTGCTTGCCAGGAGTTGTCAGTTTCAGGTCGCGGCCAACTCTGCGACCCTACTCGTCTGTCAAGACACGTAGAGATCACCTCTTCTCGACACTGAGGCTTATCGATAGACCGAACTCCTTGCATGACCCTGAGAATTTATTGACCAGATGTTGAAGTCCTATCTCTGAGTGTAAGGTAAGAGCTGTGTCATCCGCGAAGAGCAACTCTCTGATTAATACAGTTTCCATTTTGCTCCTCACACGGAGCCTGCTGATGTTATATAGGCTTCCATCCGCCTTCAGCAAAAATGACATAATTGAAGCAAAACCAATATATTTCCTATAATACAAAGCTTTGAGTATCAGTATCATTGAAACTCACTTCTAAAACGCTTATTAAAATGAAAAAAAGTATCCTTTTATTGTGATTATTGATTAAGGAGGTCATATTTTAGTCGCGTGATGGCTATTGAGGCTCTGCGTGCCGACTGTGGCACGCATGCCATAGGTTCGCCATTACTGCGCTAGAATAATACTTGTTAATCATATGAAGCCGTTTACACTGGTTTGAAAAAAAAAATGTGTTTGAGGAGGGAAGTTGAGTTCTCTAGCACAAAATATGGTATTTAGATATTTTGAGAAAATGTGTGATTATTGACCAAGGAGAGATCAGGGATGGTTTTAATATTCGCACATATTGTGTACAGTTGTTTGTGCGAGTCGCGCAGTTTTATTATTATTTTTTTTAAAGTAATGTTTCTATTAGAAAATGCTCAGGCTTGGTAGATCCTGGCGGCACCCATCCCTCTCCAGGTCAATGGAGTTCTTTCTTAGCGTTTGTTATTCCTGAACATTTTTGTAGTGGCTTTAACGTGGGCTCGATCCTACGCCCTTCAGCTTGTGAGGCGAGCATACTATTGACTTTGCCATCCAGCAAATTAAAAATAATTCTATAGAATATAAAAAAAGAATCTTTGGGGCCGTCCATAAAGTACAATACGCTATTTTTGTTTTTTCACCATTTTTAACTCCCCCTTCCACACTGTCACAAATTTCGCCCCTCCCCCTCCTTTAAAGTATGTCACACTTTCGAGCAAAAATAATTTTTATCAACAAAATAATTAAAAATTTAACATTAAACACCGTGAACTCACACATGGCTGGACACCCTCCCCCCTTTCAAACACTGTCAAACTTTCTTACAACCCTACCCCCTCTGGTGCGTGACGTACTTTATAGATAGCCCCTTTTTAAAATTAAATTACATAATTTACATAATTTAAGTCATCTAATTTTTGTCTTTTACACTTCAAGGCAGGGTGACTCCTTGGTTTTTCTAAAATGGGCGGCGAATTACAAAAGGCAGCTCAAGAAGCTGCCAAGGAGGCGGGTCTAGATTTTACAAGCTCTTCTGGCTTGGCACAATTGCAGAAGATGAAGCAACAACTGGATGAGATGATGGAAACAGACGAATCCAGGAGCGGGTTACAACGTCATTCAATCAAGACAAAAAGAAAACTGCAAAAGGATTTCCAAGCTAAGCTAAATGACCCCAACCTGCTGAAAGAAATCAAAATGAGTGACGCCGATCTTCTTAATTTATTTCTAGCAAAGGTCCCCACGCTAAACGACGTGGATCCCGATGTTGACGCGACCCCGATAATGACATGTGCAGTTCTGGGGCGAATGGAGCTCCTTAATCAGATGTTGGAAATGGGGGCTAATGTTGAAACAAGGAACCAGAAAGGCTTGACGGCATTAATGTTGGCGGCCATGTCTGGAAAAAATGATGTCGTTGAGCTACTGTTGAGCAAGGGTGCTAAAATCAATGCTAGAGATCACGACGGCCGAACAGCTTTGATTTTTGCTGTTGCTGGATCTAGTGAGGGCGTTGCCCGGATTCTTATAGACCACGGTGCAAACGTAAATATAAGGACGAACAAAGGGGATGACGCCATAATAATAGCTGCCCACGAAGGGCTGACCGATGTCATCAGACTTTTGATAAAGAATGGGGCGGAAGTCAATTCCCAGGATTTGAAAGGATGGACTCCCGTAATGACTGCTGCTCAGTACAATTATTATGAAACAGTCGAGTTTCTCATTGACAGTGGAGCTGATGTCAATATAGAACAAAATTCCGGTGGAACTGCATTAGAGATATGCGCAGGTCATGGTCATGAGAGATGTCTAAAACTTCTTTTGAAAGCAGGTGCAGAAGTCAATCACACCAATAAGATTGGGTTCACTGCTCTTACAATGGCTGCCGTAAAAGGTGAGTTAGGCACCCTTGAAAAACTGATCAAATACAAGGCTGATGTGGATGTAGTAGACAAGGAAGGACGGACCGCGTTGATTCGGGCTGCCATCGAAGGACACAGGGGTGTTGTCAACTGTCTGATTAAGGCACAAGCCAACGTCAACATCGCAGACAGAGAAGGGGACACGGCTCTCATGTGTGCATCTCTCAACGGACACACGTCGATCGTGGAGCTGCTACTGGACAATGGTGCAGACGATTTGTTGTTTAACTATGAATGCATTAACGCCCTCAGCATGGCTGTACAAAATAACCACAGACACATAGTCAAGAGAATACTAGATAACCGAACTAAACCTTACGAAGCAATTAATTTCAGACATAAAAAGGGGATCTCGGCACTACACAGAGCCGTCCTTGGCGGATACAAAGATATTGCAAGATTGCTTATTGATGCTGGGGCTGATGTTGATATGTCAGATAATGATGGGCATACACCATTGTGTCTGAGCGCTCATAATGGAAACATAGACATAATTCGCATGCTGATTGAAGCCAAGGCAAAGATCAACTGTTCAGACAAAAACGGAGACACACCACTAATGTTGGCATCTCTTCAAGGTCATAAGCGAGTTGTACAAGAATTATTGAAAGCTGGTGCGCATGTCAATGTTAAAAATATTTGTGGTCGGACTGCTTTAATGCAAGCTGCATACAATGGACATGAAGAAATATGTCAAATACTTTCCGAGAATAATGCAAGACTAGCAGCTGTTGAAAGTAAAGGCTGGAGTGCACTTATGCTGGCAGCACAGTCTAACCACGTGGCAGTTGTCTCGTACCTTCTTGGTAAGGGTGTTCCCTGTGATACCAAATCAAAGCATGGGGCTACCGCCTTACATATCAGTGCCGGCCATGGCCATTCAGACATTGTGGAAGCAATGCTAGATCACGGGGCGAAGGTAAATGACATTGATCAGGATGGGACGTCTGCCTTAATTAAAGCAGCAATGAAGGGGCATTCTCGATGTGTTGAGCTCCTGATTGCGTATGGCGCCGATGTCAATGCCGCAAACTCTCAAGGAATACACGCACTGGATTTGAGTGCTCATGAAGGCCACGCTGAAGTCGTCAATCTGCTGCTTCAGAACGAAGCCGACTTCAACAACCCTGATGGCGAAGGGAGCTTCCCGATTCATACCGCAGCCCTGAACGGCCATTACATCATTGTGGAAGAACTTATTAGAGCGGGCGCGAACGTCAATGCTGTGGATAAGAAAAAGCGAACTGTCCTCATGATGGCAGCCCACAAAGGAGATCCAGAAGTAACAAACTTGTTGATACAAGCAGGGGCCAATGTCAACCAGTTTGGTGAAAATGGGTGGACGCCCTTGATGTTGTGTACACAGTATGGTAAAGCAGAATGTATGAAGGTCCTGATTGAAAATGGTGCAGATTTAGAGGCTAAAGACCACAACGGAAATACGGCTCTGAATACGTGCTCGGCCAACGGTCACAAAGATGCAGTTCGTCTTTTATTGAACAAAGGTGCCAATCCGGACAATAAAAACAATGAAGGTTACACGCCACTTATGCTAAGTTCCAATAATGGACACATTGAAATCGTCCAATATCTTTTACACAATAAACAAACAATGCCTGACTTGGAGCTCTTTGAACATGACCGCTGTGAGACTGCCCTGCTTATTGCTGCCAGGCGTGGAAATGAAAACATTGTCAGGGCTCTGATCAAGAAAGGAGCCGAAGTAAACGCCACCAATGCAAATGGAAGTACAGCCCTGCATCTGAGTTCAGCGAGTGGAAACAAATCTATAGTGGATGATCTCATTGCTAGAAGCGCTGACGTCAATAAGGTTGATAACGATGGCTTCTCCCCCCTTTTATCGGCTATTCTCGTAAAAAATCACCTGGTAGCTAAATCACTTTTGGCTGCTGGGGCTGACGTCAAGCTGAAAAATAAAGAAGATGACGCCCTTACAATGGCTGCAAGAACGAACTGCATACAGATAGTTAGAATGGTGCTAAATAAGAAACTGCATACGCATCAAGAGATGGAGAATGCACAGGATATTGCATTGAAGCGTGGCCATGCTGAAGTTGTTGAACTTATTAGCCAATATTTAGTAGAAACGGATGCAATAGAAAGTGGTGTAAATCCACGCGAAACTACTGAAGTTCCACCAACAGGGACAGGTAACTAATAGTGTTATCTACTATATTATAACATTATCGAACACAGATTTTTTCGAACTCTTCTAAATTCAACATTCTGTATCGTATATAGATTTTTTAAAAAACATAAAAGCTAGCAGACACAACCCACACATTTTTTGTTTCTTTGCACACGCTTGAATACAAACACGGTAGCGCCATTATGACGCGGTAGTCGGGGTCAAAAGTTATCCAATCACGAGTGAGGTGAACAACGAGTTGCAGAACTATTTATAGGTGGGCAATAATATCACTTACGAAGGTATTTATTAATTATTAACACTAAGTAAAAAATATCTTCTATTACTTCATTTATCAGGTGCAATCAGCGCAGCTCAAAACTGCGGCTCCCTCAATGTCTTTAAAAACAAACAATACCTGGTCCTCACCGTATTCAGTAGACATAATTGCTGAGAAATAGTAATACGTCATACTTATATTTATCATCAATTTTTGTCAAGCTTATTGCGAAGACGTCATCGACTTCATTTAGTGACAACAAGACAACAACAAGACTACGCAAATCATATTCCAATACCTTAGCGAGTTCTGTGAACTTTTTTTATTTTTTTAAATTATTTTTTTTATTACTGGCGACTTTCTAACACGATGCACACTGTCCTGAGAAAGGTTTCAAAATCTTCCAATAAACTTAAGACATGTGATTGTGATCATATTCAATGCCAATATTTTTACAGTTGAGAAAGGAATTTTCCCATGAAGAATTGCTGAAAATCGATTTTTTACATGCCCCGCTAATCACTGATACTCCGCTACACTCTTAGCTACACCGATGCTATACTTAATGACGTTCTCAGCAACACCTACACTCCGTTACGTTCTCAGCAACACCTACACTCCGTTACGTTTTCAACAGCACCTATACTGCGTTACGTTTTTAGCAGTACCGATTATCCGTTACGTTAGAGCGGCACTGATAATCCATTACGTTAAGTGATAAACATAACAACCTTCTCTATGTCCAATTAGTTCTCCTAAAAAATGTGTCTTATCTTCGTCTGATTTCAATTGCATTTTTTTAAAAAGTAATTTATTGGGCAGACTAACTTATGAACTAAATCTAAATGGCGGCATATGATAAATACCGGGCATAGTTTTCTGGCATTGGAACTGGTTGAGATGCAAACAATATAAAAGATAGTTCGTCAAAACATTTTTTTTAATAAAATGAAATTAAAGAAAGCGACAAACACTATAATAGTGTCTATAAATCAAGAGTAACCCACTCATCTTAAAGCGATGTTCGCTCATAGCTCAACAAATATTTCGCTACGTCTTTTTTTTTCCCCTCGCATGGGATTTAAAAAAAAAAAAAAAAAGTAAAAATGATATATTCTAATATATTCTTTGACTCCCACTCCAAACGATCACATCAAGCCAAAATAATTAGAATTGACTTCTTTCGGCATCACTTTTTAGCGCAACAACTGAAATGCCCATGCATCACTTTAACTTTAAGCAAATATATCAGTTTGGGAAAACCTAATTTTATGTGGATAGAAACGTAAATTTTGCCCTTGGTATCATTTAAACTATTTAAAAAATCAGATCTCTATCGACTATTTGTGTGTGTGTGTGTGTGTGCCACTGATCCTTTCATGTTGTACTTTGAAAGTGTCAGTCCATACCTCTTATGTTTAAAAAGTCCAACCTTTGAAATCTTCTTTTCTGCAGGCCCTATAACCTTGCCCCCAGGCCAGGCAGAGTGCGCCAGTGCTCCTAGCAAACAAGGGAGCCTCAACGTTTACAACAATATTGGCTGCTCTAGGTACCTATTATATTTTGCTATAATCTAATTGTAAAAAAAAAAATTATTCAGTTTGGAAAAAAGATGTTGCGTAAATGGTGGGGGGGGGGGAGGCGGGGAGCTTTCTTCTTCTTATTTAATGATAGTTTTGAATGCCCGTAAACAAATATGCAGTCTGCAAGTTTAAATTAGTTTTTTTTTTTTAGTTTGGCAAAATCAAGGTATGGAAAGTAAATCAAATTAAAAGGGAATTGAATAACAAAATTGGTTTATATAAGTGAATAGAAAAGCTTTCATGTTGGGCATTCTTCACCATGGTTTCTTTTTGCATGTATAAAATCTTGGATCCCAACGGAACTGAATTATGTATTTCTTTCTTGCCAGTTTAAGGTCTATAAAGGATGAGACTGCCAGTAGAGATGAGAGGACTAACACAAAAGAAAAGGCAAAAGACATTCCTCAGAAAAAATCATCTGGTTACGGAGAGTAAGTAAAAAAAACAAACCCTTAAGCGAGTCTCTACAAAGATTAAAAACTCTTTACCATAGTGCCTTTAAATCTTAGACAATGATTTAGTGTATATTAATTTTTTGAGCAATCTAAGCAATGCCCACCCCCCAGCCGTGGCCGGTGAATCAGGGCCAGTCAATCAGGGCCAGTCAATCAGGGCCAGTCAATCTGGGCCAATCAATCAGGGCCGGTGAATCAGGGCCGGTGAATCAGGGCCAGTCAATCAGGGCCGGTGAAGCAGGGCCAGTCAATCAGGGCCAGTCAATCAGGGCCGGTGAATCAGGGCCGGTGATTCAGGGCCAGTCCACTAGTCTTCCTGCACGACATAACTTGTTTTTACTCAAAAATAGACATAATAATTTATAAACCTGGCACCAGTGTAGGGGCGCCAATAGTGTTGGTGTCATCCGGTGCAGTAGTTCATGGTGTCACCCCCTCACGACATCCCCATAGACCTCCTTCGTGTCTGCACCTGCCAAATAACGGGAACATACATACTTTATCATTTTGGTGCCACCCCTTGTCATGGTGTCAGCCCTTGTGATGGTGTCACCCCTTGTGATGGTGTAACCCCTTGTGATGGTATCACCCCTTGTCATGGTGGCACTCCTTGTCATGGTGTCACCCCTTGTGATGGTGTCACCCCTTGTCATGGTATCACCCCTTGTCATGGTGGCACTCCTTGTGATGGTGTCACCCCGTGTGATGGTGTCACCCCTTGTGATGGTGTCACCCCTTGTGATGGTGTCACATGGTGCCTTGCATGATGAAATCAGGAACTGCTGATGTATAGTGTTTAAAGTTAATATTTCTAAGACAAAACTTTTAAGTCCTTAACAATTTCACTTTTTCCCATAAGAAAATAGATATGTTGATACTTTTACTTTGAATTTTATATTTAAATTATATCAAAGAGCCTAAAATTGATTACTAATTTAACATTAATTATCCAGCATACCATTAATAAAAGAAAATGTTTGCTTTTCAGCACTATTATCAATGTGAAGAAAGCCACAAATGTAGTTTTTCGTGGCAGCATTCAAGACAACCGTGTGGTCAGAGAAGACTCAGACAAGTCTGGTGATGAAAGGGAATGAAACCCTCACTGAGAATCTCAGGAACATCTCCTCCATATGTTGGTATAAAAATATCCATTGTTTTCAACTAATACTAATAATGCTTTTTTCTACCACCATTGTGATAAAGTGGATTGAAATTTAAAGTTTGTAATCAATATTGTAATCTTAGAGTGAAAGATAATTGTGTTTGTTCATGTGTATTTATAATGTATTTCATAATAATAATCCACATTTGAATTGATAAATCCTATCTGTAGTTATCAGAACATTATGTATGGGGACATGTACATGTTAAAAAATTGTAACAGAACACATTCAAAATAGTTGTAAAGAATTATCAATCATATACATTTGTACCAACTGATGCAAAGTAAGGATCCTTAATTATTGTACATATTGAGATAATATTTTTGTACTTTGTTTTGTCTGCAATTATATAAGTTAAAAAATGTCAGTCCAGACAATAGCATAATAATTGGCTGACTGAGACTCTGATGATAAGATCTAAAGTTTACAATATTGCTGACTCTACCCTCTATAATAATTTTTACTATATACATTTTTTAAAAACATTTTTAAAGATTTTGATACAGTTTGTATTTATGAGCTATGAAGATTTTTTTTTTTGTGTTTTAATACATAATATTTTAAGTCTAAGGCATCTGTTGTGGCTCAACCACTTCAATATTCTTGTACCATCTCATAGATTCAAAAGCCAAACCAGAGTGAAAACCCTGACCCTAAATGGTATTAAAACATTTATGATATGTGGATAGTTGGAGGTCAGAGTTAGTAGCGGAATTAAAATGAGAACTCTTAAACTTTAAGAAAAATGTTTAAGAAAACACCTCCACACAACCAAGAATCTTTAACCATATTCAAGCTGAAAAACATTTTAGGTCGTAACAAGGATATAAACCCATGACCATTTTTACAATGTATTTTGGCTACCTGCTGTACACCAGAGCCAGCAATACAGCAGATCTGATGCATCTAATTATCTGTGGCTGTGTTTTAGCCTGATATTATTTTGAAGTGTATTTAAATTTAATGTTAAACATTGCTTAGATGTTTGATTACATTGGCCCAAATATCATGTTAAAACAATTATTTGATCTACAATCACAGTGTCTGTATATGCAATCAGAATTCAGGAAGAATTCCATTCACAGTTAATTTTTTTAAATTTTTTTTTTGATTGTATATTTTATTTTTCGCTTCAAGGTCAGGATGGTCAGATTATGTTATATGGTACTAACCAACAATGGAACAAGTTGACATTGTACTAGCCAAGGTACAGTTTAAGTTAGTATTTAACAACAATGTTTTAAAAAGCCCAGGTCTCATATTTCAAGTGTATTTGACTTTGAGGTCCCTTGTTTTTTAACAATTCAATTTATACCTTGAAATAACAAGTTTAAAAAAAATTCAAATCAATACACCTTGGGTTGAGTAGGACGCATTAACCTCAGGTTGATGGTCAGTGGTACATCTGGTGTTAATGACTTCCAAAATAAATCCTACTGACAACCCACTATCCTCACTGAAATAAAATGAAGCTGTTGGTCAATATGTTGCACTTTAATGTATAACCTCCACATCCCCCCCTCCCTGGACTCATGTCCCATCTGTATAAATAGATCTGTTGATTAGCATTTTTGTGCCTTTCACTTTTTTTATATTAAGACTTTGACTATTATACTATAATAACATTTTTAACAGTAGAGTCTCGTGTTTGAATATTCATGTGTATAGCATAGTTCATTAGTCACAAATGCCATGACAAATGTCCCTTTAAAATTCATGTTTCAGTGTGCAAAGTAAAAATATTTTTGTGCAGGGTTGCGAAACATCCATTTTTGTTTGCAATAATTTGCTGCATAGCACTTCTAAACTGCTTTCCAGCTTTGGTCAGATATCTACGCTGCGTCGGTCAGATATCTGCGCGGCTGCACCGCTTAAAGGGAACACTGGTCATAACATTTTTAAAAGCTGTATAAAATGAAAAATAAATAGTAAATATTTCCATTATAAAAACTTGTTATCACCTTTGATGAAAGTTGTTTGATTTAAATAAAAAAATAACCTGAGACATGGACAATAATTTGAATGTAAAAGCTGCCCCTTCAGAGCAAGCGCTTTAGGTAGCAGGCAAGTTTATTATCATTATATTACACCTGATTTTGAATTAGGCAGCACATATACGTCAGGTCACTTTATCACACACCACACCAGTGTCAACATTCTTTAAAACGTTTGAACATTTTTGGGGTAGATTAAAACTTGGAGAATTCTTTTTTTAAGTTGCTTTTTATGCTTTGAAAAAAATTTAGATCCAGTTAAGCAGTCTCTTAAAATTAAAATCAGAGAAGAAGCAGTCACTTGCTAAATTTGATGGAAATGAAATACCACCTGCCTTACCTTCAGCAGCGTAGCGTGGGTATGTGCCGCCCGGGGCAGAACCAAAATATGTTAACGCTGTAAATTAAAGATAGTTTTTATTAGAAATTAATAATGACACTGTTTTCCTGATTGCACCTTATTTAGTGTATCAATATTTTCAGCCTTACCATCCTCAATAGTCAAAATTGAAATAGCAAAAGATTAGAAACTTTTGTCATAATCGGTATTGCTTGTAATTAATTTTTCATTAACTTAATTTTAGATAAGCTATTTTAAGATCTTGCATTACTCAAGACTATTGTAAGCAATGTTCAAATTAATCTTTAATTTGTGCAGCCCTAAAAAAACTTATTTCATTTTCAAAGTAGCAAAAGTCTTTTGAAATTCATAAGTCATGGATTTGACATCTACAACATATTTCTGTATTTGCTCATTGAAGCATCTTTCTGTAAAACAAATTATTTCCCCTTTCGTAATGTGTGGTACAAGGCTACATTTGAGACCGTTGCCTTTGAGACCGTTGCCTTTGAGACCGTTGCCTTTGAGACCGTAGCCTTTGAGACCGTAGCCTTTGAGACCGTAGCCTTTGAGACCGTAGCCTTTGAGACCGTAGCCTTTGAGACCGTAGCCTTTGAGACGGTAGCCTTTGAGACGGCAGCCTTTGAGACGGCAGCCTTTGAGACGGCAGCCTTTGAGACGGTAGCCTTTGAGACGGTAGCCTTTGAGACGGTAGCCTTTGAGACGGTAGCCTTTGAGACGGTAGCCTTTGAGACGGTAGCCTTTAAGACAGTAGCCTTTGAGACGGTAGCCTTTGAGACGGTAGCCTTTGAGACAGTAGCCTTT
>MUZC01002196.1:63564-74211 GCA_002072015.1 Radix auricularia
GTAGCCTTTAAGACAGTAGCCTTTGAGACAGTAGCCTTTAAGACAGTAGCCTTTAAGACAGTAGCCTTTGAGACAGTAGCCTTTGAGACAGTAGCCTTTAAGACAGTAGCCTTTAAGACAGTAGCCTTTAAGACAGTAGCCTTTGAGACGGTAGCCTTTGAGACGGTAGCCTTTGAGACGGTAGCCTTTGAGACGGTAGCCTTTGAGACGGTAGCCTTTGAGACAGTAGCCTTTAAGACAGTAGCCTTTGAGACAGTAGCCTTTGAGACAGTAGCCTTTGAGACAGTAGCCTTTGAGACAGTAGCCTTTGAAAGAGTAGCCTTTGAAAGAGTAGCCTTTGAAAGAGTAGCCTTTGAAAGAGTAGCCTTTGAAAGAGTAGCCTTTGAAAGAGTTGGGCTTGAAAAAGTTGGGCTTGAAAAAGTTGGGTATGAAAAAGTTGGGTTTGAAAGAGTTGGGTTTGAAAAAGTGCAGCTTTTCTCACAAGGCCTTGATATGTGAATACAATTTGCTTACCACTGCATTGTGCCCTTGAAGATTTGTGTTAAAAACGGTTGGTGTTTTGTCACATCTAAAAATGTAAAATCTGCCAGCCTAGCAGTATCAATTTCTGGAGTGCCCAATTTCTTTTTAAAGTGTGTAGAAGCAGTGAAGTGTTGTCCCCAACGGAGCCATCTTACATTTTCGTATTCTCCCTGGGTGTCAAGAAAAAACTGTTGAAACTGGCAGTGAAAAAAGGCTTTAGAGCGAATAGAGTTAATATATAGCTAGCTGTTATCGCCATACGTCCGTCAGTTATTTAAGATAAGTCCTCGGCCAGTTAAATTGCTTTGCGGGCCTGTGGGCCGGACTTTGGACACCCCTGGTTAGGGCAGACTTTATTGCAAGACATTACAAAATGAATCGATGTTTTGATGCTTAGATGTCTAGTGAGAATCTGGAAATATTCAAATCTTGAATCTTTTTCATTAATTTTAGGGGGGTGGGGTCAAATAACATTCCTAACATTTGACAATTTTCATGCTGATATTTATCTAGAGAACTATCCTGCTCCAACAAAGGGGTCGTCATAAATGACGTCACGCTCCTAGAGGGGGAGGGGTCAAATAACAGTTACAATTCCTAACATTTGATAATTTTCTTGCTCATAAAAATATACCTAGAGAACTAATCCTGCTCCAATAAAATGCCTGTCCATATACAACTGACTTGTATATTTACACCGGCAACGCAAATGTTCTGAAGAGATCCATGAAATAAATATCACTATGCCTCATTAAAATGAGGGATTGAGGCCCGATTAAACGTGTGTGAGTGCAAGAACTCATGGGAAACGTACTAGGCAATCGGAGTCCGTTGCACTTTCAAAAAAATACAAATTACTAACACCATATGCTTCAACCAATATTTATATAAGCAGCACCATACATTTCAGATACATTTCACAAGGACCAAGTTTTGTTAGGTTTCTTAGATTTCCCTAGTCAAGATTATTTGGGCCTGACCCTACGTGCAGCCAGGCCTGACCCAAAGTGCAGCCAGGCCTGACCCTACGTGCAGCCAGGCCTGACCCAATAACATTCCACTCATTCACCCGTTGAAATGCAAGACAAAAAAAATCTACGGAAACTCAAACGTATCAAACATTTATTTTTTTTAAAGTTTCCAATAAACAGCAAATACTTGGTTCTAATACAAATGACATATGAAATAAATTCATATCTTTTGGTTCAAACAAGTCTCAAAAGACCAATTCACAACTGCTCACAACGTCTGAAAGCACCAGCATATATTATCCATAGAAATGAGCAGATAATATATCATTTCTATGCTACTTAACTATATCCTTTGGAGAAATAACATGCATTTTAAATATACTCTATCCTAATACTGAACTTAAACAAGACTACAGGACTGACGGGTCAGTTTAGATGGGACTGACGGGTCGTTTAGATGGGACTGGATAGTAGCGACGGCTCCATCAATATTCTGCCTCCTCTCCCTTGTCGTCGTCCTTAGGCCCAGAGTCCACTCCCACCTCCTCATAATCTTTCTCAAGAGCTGCCAGATCCTCGCGAGCCTCGGAGAACTCTCCCTCCTCCATACCCTCTCCTACGTACCTAAGAGGCAAACAAAAACAAGTTTCACTAACTGTACAAGTGAAAATAGGATAGATAATTTTTAACAAGCATTTGAGGGAGATACAAAAGTATACATATAAAGGTAAATAGTCAAAAGGTAAATAGTCAAACTTATTTTTATTAAAATCTTTGTAAAACAAAATACCTTTTAAAACAATTTATAATTATATTTTTCATTTGAAAATTTTCTGTCATTACTAGCCATCACAATATCGAATATATAATTTAATATCACAATAAAATATGTTATTTAATTATTAATCATGGAAATACGTTTTTAGCATGATTAACATTTGATGATAACACATCCTACATATTATGCATGAAACATATAAATATAATTCAACGCTGTTTAAATTTGTTCAAACATTTGATGTTAACACAGCGGTCGCTACATATGTATGAAACCTATAAATATAATTCACTGCTGTTTAAATTTGTAGGCAGTACCCACTAGGCCTACTCACCAGTGGACAAAGGCACGTTTGGCGTACATGAGGTCAAACTTATGGTCAAGTCTGGCCCAAGCCTCAGCAATAGCAGTGGTGTTGCTCAACATGCACAAAGCTCGCTGGACTTTAGCCAGATCTCCACCAGGAACTACCGTTGGAGGCTGGTAATTGATGCCAACCTGAAATAGGTTGACCAACAAGTTGAAAGTAATCTTAAATTGTGGACCGACAAGCTGAAAGTACTCTGAAATTGTGGACGTACAAGCTGAAAGTAATCTGAAATTGTGGACCTACAAGCTGAAAGTAATCTGAAATTGTTGACCAACAAGTTGAAAGTAATCTTAAATTGTTGACTGACAAGTTGAAAGTAATCGGAAATTGTTGACCGACAAGCTAAAGTAATCGGAAATTGTTGACCAACAAGTTGAAAGTAATCCGAAATTGTTGACCAACAAGTTGAAAGTAATCAGAACATCTTGTTAAAATCTCTTATTCAGACAAAACTAACCAATAATTTTTACAAGAAATGTTACCAGGCAGTCCACAATATTGTAGGACAAATAAATTACAACGCTTTAAAATGCTTTCTCTATCTTTAATTTAACTGACGTTCTAGACTAGACCCTAAACCAAATGTATACCTTAAATCCATTTGGGCATCAGTCAAATATATGCATAACTTAAATCCAGTTGGGCACCAGTAAAAAATGTATACTTTAAATCAAGTGGGACCAGGGGCGGATTAAGACTGCACGGGGCCCCGGGCTGCAATCAAACGGGGGCCCTATCCAGCCAGCGTCCCTTAAAATGATTGTTAACAGCTAATATAAGACTGTAACTAAATATTAATAATGAAAAAAAACGAACACGAAGAAGTAACTGTTTGAAGTGTTCGCCGGTATGTTACAATTGAGTGTGAAAACAAAAACTTTTAATTCCACTGCTGGGAATCGAACCCGGTACCGCTTGCATCACAAGCCATTACTCTCTCCACACGGCCAGCGGAGCTCGTCACAGGGGATAAATTTTAAAAATATAAACAATAATTTAAACTATGTTCTCTAAGGGAGGCAACTAAATCCAGTTGTAGAGAAAATATTTATTAATTTATTTTATTTATATTTCCAAGGGTTCGTGCAAACATTTGTACACTTTTATTATAAAATATAAAAAGTTTGGGGGCCCCCAAACCTCGGGGGCCTCTAGCTTTAGCCCGTTCAGCCCCCCCTTTAATCCGCCATAGAGTGGGACAACAGTCAACAAAATGTGTACCTTAAATCCAGTTATGCACCAGTCAACTAAATGTATACCTTAAATTCAGTTAGGCATCAGTCAACTAAATAAATACCTTAAATCCAGTTGGTCAACCAAATGTATACCTTAAATCAAGTGGGGCAACAGTCAACTAAATGTATACTTTAAATCCAGTGTAGGACCAGTAAACCAAATGTATACCTTAAATCCAGTGGGGCACCAGTCAACTAAATGTATACTTTAAATCCAGTGTAGGACCAGTAAACCAAATGTATACCTTAAATCCAGTGGGCACCAGTAAATCAAATGTATACCTTAAATCCAGTGGGGCACCAGTCAACTAAATGTATACTTTAAATCCAGTGTAGGACCAGTAAACCAAATGTATACCTTAAATCCAGTGGGGCACCAGTCAACTAAATGTATACTTTAAATCCAGTGGGGCACCAGTCAACAAACTGGATGGTCCTCCTGGTCTTGATGGTGGCGATGGCAGCGTTGACGTCCTTGGGCACAACATCCCCTCTATACAACATACAGCAGGCCATGTACTTGCCGTGACGTGGGTCACACTTGACCATGGTATTGGCAGGCTCAAAGCAGGCGTTGGTGATATCAGCCACAGAGAATTGTTCATGGTTGGCCTGGGAAATAAAAGATTGGTGATATCAGCCACAGAGATTTGTTCATGGTTGGCCTGGGAAATGCAAGATTGGTGATATCAGCCACAGAGATTTGTTCATGGTAGGCCTGGCAAATACAAGATTGGTGATATCAGCCACAGAGATTTGTTCAGCCACAGAGATTTGTTCATGGTAGGCCTGGCAAATACAAGATTGGTGATATCAGCCACAGAGATTTGTTCATGGTAGGCCTAGGAAATACAAGAAGCTTGGGACTTTAAGAGTTAAAGTTTACATTTATAGAAATTGGAAACAAAGTATCAATTCTAAAACCATGCTGGGAAATTCTGAAAATAGAACAATTGTCAGAATTAATTATATCAACGGAACATCATATGAACGATCTAGCACCCGTCAAGTATTAATATCAACCACATGAATCACCTGTGTCTGAACAACAACCACACGAATGACTTGCATGTACCTGAACATCAAAATACAAACCTACCTTCTCAGCAGAAACAACTGGAGCATATGTTGCCAGTGGGAAGTGAATGCGTGGGTAAGGAACCAAATTGGTTTGGAACTCAGTCAAATCCACATTCAGTGCACCATCAAACCTTAAAAAGGAAAATAAAATATGATTTTGATTTTTTTTTAAAGCAAAATTAAGAACGCACAAAATGTTTGTTTTTTTAAAAGACCAGCAAGGAAACTGAAGTAACTGAAATGTAATTGAATTTTTTGAAAATCAACAAAAGCACTAGCATAGTTTGACTATTTTAATTATTTACCATTTAACTTTTTTGAACGTCAACAAAAGTACTAGCATAGTTTGACGTATTCTAATATTTACCATTTAACTTTTTTGAACGTCAACAAAAGCCCTAGCATAGCTTGACTATTCTAATATTTACCATTTAACATTTTAAATGTCAACATAAGCACTAGCATAGTTTGACTATTCCAATTTTTACCATTTAACATTTTAAACGTCAACAAAAGCACTAGCATAGTTTGACTATTCCAATATTTACCATTTAACATTTTAAACGTCAACAGAAGCACTAGCATAGTTTGACTATTCCAATATTTACCATTTAACATTTTAAACGTCAACAAAAGCACTAGCATAGTTTGACTATTTCAATATTTACCATTTAACATTTTAAACGTCAACAGAAGCACTAGCATAGTTTGACTATTCCAATATTTACCATTTAACCTTTTAAACGTCAACAAAAGCACTAGCATAGTTGGACTATTCCAATATTTACCATTTAACTTTTTAAACGTCAACAAAAGCACTAGCATAGTTGGACTATTCCAATATTTACCATTTAACCTTTTAAACGTCAACAAAAGCACTAGCATAGTTGGACTATTCCAATATTTACCTCAATGAGGCGGTGACTGAAGAAACTATTTGAGCCACCAGACGGTTCAAGTTGATGTAGCTCGGACGCTCAACGTCAAGGTTACGTCTGCTGATGTCAAAGATGGCTTCATTGTCCACCATGTAGGCGCAGTCCGAGTGCTCCAGCGTGGCGTGTGTGGTCAGCACCGAGTTGTACGGCTCAACTACAGCAGTTGAGATCTTGACCAATTAAAATATTCAATTAGAAAACTCGAGTGTAACTTTATCATGTTAAAAGATAACATTAGAAAAACAGGGCTGTAGTAACTTGAATATGTTAAAAGATAACAGAAAAATAGGGCTGTGGTAACTTGACCATGTTAAAAGACAAAACTTGACCGCGGGTAACTAAAAAGTAAGGATTTGTGACGTCACCCTAGCGTTGTAGACTTTAACCAAACAGTATTGATGGAGGAATCGTCTTTTAAAATATGGCGTTTGACCACGTTCATAACGTGTAAAAAAAAAAGATCTGCTTAGATTAAAACAAGCCATAACTAAGACCAAACATTTTCATGTTGAGCTATAATCAAATTAAAAATCTAAGAGATGAATCGGCCAAAAAGCCAAGCAGATAATTTAAAATATTTACCCTGGGGGGCTGGATAGACTGCAAACTCAAGTTTGGATTTCTTTCCATAGTCAACAGAGAGTCGCTCCATTAGTAGTGACGTGAATACAGATCCCGTGCCTCCACCAAAACTAGGCCAAGATAAAAAAATGCCCGCCGACATCTCCGATCCCCCGTCGACATCTCCGATCCCCCGCCGACATCTCCGATCCCCCGCCGACATCTCCGATCCCCCGCCGATATCTCTTCCCCCATCCGATATCATTGACCTCCCACCGACATTGACCTTCCGACCATCGACAGTGACGTACTTTCTACAGACCTGTGGAAAATAAGGAATCCTTGGAGCCCAGAGCACTGGTCAGCACACTTCTTCATGCGGTCACATACGAGGTCCACTATTTCTTTGCCGATTGTGTAATGGCCTCTGACGTAATTATTGGCGGCATCCTCTTTACCCGTGATCATCTGCTCTGGGTGATAAAGTTGTCGGTAGGTGCCCGTTCTGATCTCATCTTAGAGGGAAGAATTGCTTGTTATTATTTTAAAGGAGTCACTAATGGAAACTTGATCGTTATTGTTTATAGGAGTCACTAATGGAAACTTGATTGTTATTGTTTTATAGTAGTCACTAATGAAAACTTATTATTTTAAAGGAGTCACTAATGGAAACTTGATTGTTATTGTTTTTATTGGAGTCACTAATGGAAACCTGATTGTTATTAGTTTTAAAGCTGTCTTATATAGCTTTATAATAGAATGAGTCACCATTGGAATTTCAAAGGACAGAGAGTAAAAATGGATGGTCAAATAAATTAAATCTGGGAGCTGTAAATAAACCGCTGCACCATTGTCAACACCCGCCCACCACAGCCGCTACCACACCAGGCCCCACTCCCCTCCCCCACACATATCCCCACACCAGTTTCCCACTTCCCACTACCACACATCCGTCCCCACACCCGAGGACCTACCAACAACAGTCGGCTCTAGATCAATGAACACCGCCCTGGGAACATGTTTTCCCGAGCCAGATTCGCTGAAGAACGTGTTGAAGGAGTCATCGCCGCCTCCCACAGTTTTGTCCAGGGGCATTTGTCCGTCTGGCTGGATGCCGTGTTCAAGACAGTACAGCTCCCAGCACGAGTTGCCCATCTGAACACCAGCTTGACCCACGTGAACTGAAATACACTCACGCTATCACGTGACAAGAAAATAATGTCAACTGGGTCAATATAGGAATTTTGTTTGTTTTTTTTAAATTAGAAAATTTGGTTAAATCCGAGTATGTTGAACGTGACGTCATGGTCATTACAGGCGGCCATCTTTGTCGCTATACACGTTCTTTAAAATGCTAAAATTAAAATTCTATAGCTATAGCTAACCAAAACCCTAAAACCTTCAATTTTCCGAAAATTCTAAAGCTTTACCTAACCCAAACCCTAAAACCTTCCATTTCTGAAAATCCTTTAAGAGTTTATAGAACTCTTTTCCAGCAACCGGTAGCGTCGTGACGTCACGGTCAACATACTTCACTTCAGCCGAAAATTGGTTGTTTCTTTTTTGTAAGTTTTGTGAGAGCTCAGGTGAGGGGGGGGGGAAGTAAGCAATAACAGAGTTCACCAAACCCAGAGATGGTGAAGTCAAGCGTGGAACCTAGGGTGTGCCGGATCCGTTTTTTTCAACCGGATCCGGTTCCGGATTTTCTTATGCGAAATCCGCCGGATCCGGATTATTCCGGATTCCGGATTTTGGCTGTTTCTATTTATATTAATTATAGTCTGTGTCTCATAAAGACAAAGAAAGCTATAAAAGTATATGACCCCGTGACCTATCGGCATTTTCTGATCACCTGTTTATAGTCTGTTTCAGGCATTCAAAAAACTTATCGGCGCATGCCGCTTAGTGAAGTGCATGTACCTATATTACGATAGGTATTTGAAAGACGTAGCAAAGATACCGGGCGATTAATCGGCCCACAAATTTGAGTTCGATCTTTTAGTGATACTTTTCCTGCTAGTAAAAGGCATTTGATTACCACATTAATAGTACGGCGAGTGTGGCTCAAACCTTATTTGAACAGAAAAACGGGGAGGGGAAACGTGTGCGCCGCAAAATTCAATTATTCTGGCGAGTTGCGATAGAAAAATAATGTTTTTTAAAAATAAATTCCATTTTATCATCATTGTTTACTCCGTAGCTTTATAATTTTATTATTATCAATTTTAAAGCGTGATTTGACTGAGCTGACCGGCATCACACACAAGAGAGGTAAACATGACGTCACAACGGACGGGGCGAGGCGTTGGTTTTTTTAACTAATGAAAAATGCCTCGCTAACTTTAACGAGCGATTGAACCGGTCCTCATATTTAGACCGGTGAACTACGAGTCCTCAAAATAAAATATTTAAAAAGACAATTAGCCAGCAATGTTAGCCAGTCCTAAAAAACGAGCGTCTTAACAACCTTAGTATAAACTCCACTTCAATTTCAAGCATTCAATGTGGCGAAATATTTTGTAACAGCTGAGCGCCGCGGGCCGCGCCAAAGTTCGTTAGGTAACCAAGTGGTAACCGACCAGCCAATCAGAGATGGCGCAATGTCCCTAAAAGTATTCATAGATAGGCTAAGCCAGCACAGGCCTGCTGGCTTGACGCAATTTGATGGTCGTCTGCCGTGCTTGGTAAGGTGGCGGGCTGGCGGCCAGGCGCTTGGGCAGTATAGTTGCTTATTATTTCTGTTACAACGTCATTGGTGACTGCGGTTAAGATGACGTCACGAATAATAATTACTCATCCCCGCACTATCATGTATGGGATTGGGCCGATTGGCCACTATTAGCGGTGCTGACTCTACCCTCTGGTATGTTCGGAATATTAAACATTAAACAAGCTCAACGCTAGAAACAATCGATTAATGTATCGTGATCGTATGGAATTCGGGAAAGAGAATTACTTTTATTTCAGATTATGATCCGATGAGATGTTTTCGAAAGGTATTAAACATCTCCTACACGGCGCACATCACGATCAAAGCGGTCCGCGACAAAATAAGTGCTGTCATTGGCCCTTACGAGGACCTTCTCACCTCAATTAAAAAGAGGAAACTACGATGGTACGGACACGTGTCAAGATCTGGAGGTCTCTCAAAGACGATATTGCAAGGCACAGTCCAGGGAAGAAGGAAAAGAGGCAGACCAAGGAAGAGTTGGGAGGACAACATCAAAGAGTGGACCGGCCTTTCATTTAGCGATTCCCAGAAGGCAGCTCAGAACCGTGACACTTGGCATGAGTTAGTGCGCAGCTCAAAATGGTGCCCCAACGACCCAGCGTCGGGTTAAGGGATAGTTCAAGTTCAAGTTCAAAGATCCGGTGAGTCACAAAATCTGGCAAATTCCGAAATCCGGATTCCGGTTGTTCCGGATACATGTAAATCCGGCGGAACCGAATTTCACCGGGTAGTGCAAAAACCGGCGGAACCGGATTCCGGACCGGATTCCGGCACACCCCTAGTGGAACCCTTAGCCGTGGCATGTGATCGCTGCATCACTTGCCAAAAAACAACTGCTGCCCTGCAGATGGTCTTGGCTGACCAAAGGCTATGGAAGCAAATCCAGAAAATACAGCAGGCTGAAGTCGGAGACCACGGGCCAATTGGCGCAAAACTCGTGGCACGCAAAACTCAATATTCAATATTGAGAACGAAGAAGAAGAAGTCACTTACCATTTTGAGAAGTATTTCCTACAAGTTCTGACGGTGATGGTCAAATCTTGCAGCAGTTTCAAGTAACTTGACTGACCTTCCGTGCTGGACAGTGGACAGTAATCACGTGGTCTTTGTGATCACACATCGGGGTGTAACACAGGGGCTCTAAAATTGTCCGTGACCAGACACACTATACAATATTTGTTAGCACAAACACCATATTACTTATTTTAGTAGATCGCGATATACACAATAAAATATGAATTACTGTACGATATCCTGTGAATAATTTCAATATGAATCTAAAACGTGCCCAAGCTATTATCAATGTCACAAATATGATAAGCTTAAAAATAGAACCAACAGTAAATGCTTAAGTTTTATTATAGTATAACAATACAAAATTAGAATATTCAAATAAAGTAAAGTAAAATAGAATTTCTAATAGATTTCAAATCACTAGTTTAACGTAAAGATGTCTCTCTC
>MUZC01002196.1:84359-127503 GCA_002072015.1 Radix auricularia
CCCCCCCGTCGAAAAATATATTAACGCTGTAAATTAAAGATAGTTTTTATTAGAAATTAATAATGACACTGTTTTCCTGATTGCACCTTATTTCGTGTATCAATATTTTCAGCCTTACCATCCTCAATAGTCAAAATTGAAATAGCAAAAGATTAGAAACTTTTGTCGTAATCGGTATTGCTTGTAATTAATTTTTCATTAACCTTAATTTTAGAGAAGCTATTTTAAGATCTTGCATTACTCAAGACTATTGTTAGCAATGTTCAAATTAATTATATTATTTTAGGAAAGGTAACTTGGAGCCTTAATATCTTAATAAACTTTTATAAATCAAGTGGTCCTGAATTCATTTATTCTTTTTTAAACCTTGGGGTAAATGGTCTTTTCTTGACAATGTCATTTGATTACTCTAATTTAAAGCCAACATTTCAAAGTCCAGCAGATCGCCTGGTGTACGAAAATTGTATAAGTTTTCTAAATTCTACATACCTGCCAAAATACCTGATCCTTTCCAATTTTAAAAAATTTTGGAAATGGTAAGCACTTGTTGATGCTTGAAATCAAAAGACATTAAATTAAAACTAATAATGCTTTGGTAGAATAAACCATACAAGTACGCCAACAAATTTTTCTAGTAGTTTAATTACGTTAAAATGAAACTTGAACTACTTATATATACCAGAACCATATTGTCATATTCTTACACTAATTCAACCCCTTTGTTTTCCAATTCAATAGCATTAGTATAAGAAGACTTTAGATTCAGAAGGGAGTTTGAAGTTCTGGCATTTGAAATGTTCACGTATATAATATAGTTCCTCTATTTCTTTGAATTTTTTTATCTTTGCTTTTTTAAAATTTATTTTAATAAGCTTCATTTTAACGCTTTTAATTTTTGACAACAATTAACGAGGAATAAGCCCCCCCCCCCCAACTCTACAGTGTGCGGCCCCAAGCTTGGCTCATGTTTCATGTACAATAAGTTTTGATTTCACAACAGGAGCAGCTGTCAAATTTTAAGAATCATTTAAGCTACCACTACTTTAGTGATACATCATCATAATACTTAAGTACTTTTTAGGACAGTAGCATTAGTATCAGAAGAATTTATGTCAAATATGGAGTTTGAAGTTTTGATGTTTGAAAAGTTCAAATGCTTTAGGATAGATCTTTTATTTCTGTTATTAATTTCTTATTTATTTATTTTTTATTTCGATAAAAAGTTCGACTTTCTTATAATTTTTTTCTTAGACACCAATTAACGACCAGGAATTTTCCGCCCCTGGCAAAGTGCCGCCCGGGGCATTTGCCCCCTTTGCCCCCCCTTCGCTACGCCACTGCTTACCTTGCCAGTCTTTTCAAGTGCTGATAGTGCTGCTAATTTTATATTGAAAAAGTAAAAACTCATGTACATACATTGTATATGAATTATTGTTGGCCCTTTATCTCTATCCCAATAACATGAGGTGGGATATTTACTGTTTAATTCTAAAGCTTTACAATTGTCGTTGTAAACAAAAATACACAGTTGATCTGAATTTTCATTTACATGGCTATTATCTTCTATTTCAAATACATGTTGGGGCTGCAAGTGGTAGAAGTTGTAGTGATCAATCAGTTATGTGCATGTAATTATTTGATTAATTAAAAAAATTAATTAAATAAATGAGTGTAATTTAAGTTTTAAGATCCTACAATTATTTGTTTGTTTGAAATCATCTTTGGGTGTTTTCAAATAATTAATCTCAATCAGGCAAAAACCTAACCGAAAGATGAAAGAAATTGACTACCTGTAATTAAAAAAAATACATAGAAAATAGGACACACCAAAAGATTTATTATTAAATGTTACAAAACCAGTAACACTTCAATCACCTGCATTTTTGGGGGAGATTATAACTAAATAATTTAATACCTATGATAACTGGTGCAGCCGGTGCAAAACCAAATTGATGAGCTGTTGCTAACTGAAGAAAGGCCAGACTCACGCTTCTTTGGAGCTAATGACCATCATCATTATATTGATTGTAACTTAGTGTATCCACTTTCAGAAAAACTGAATGTCGTTAAAAAATCTTTTAATGTTGAACCCTTTAAAAAAATTACTGCTTTGATGTCACCACCGTTAGCTCATTGATATTAATATATATATATATAAATATATTTAAATATATATATTAAAATGCTTTAGTATTTTCCAAACATCAACTTGCTGCCCCAATTATGTTAAAATTGAAGTTTATTGGTTGTTTCTAGATTAGACAAAAGAAATGAACTCTGGGTAACATACTAATATTGACGAATTGAAGTAATGGTCAACCTGTGCTGATAAAACAGGAAAAGTCTCAATCTTTAGACTGGTTAACTGTTAATAATATTAAAGAAAAGCAACTTTATATTTGACAAATGATCAAATTTATTAAAATAGTTAACTTGTGTCAGGATTAAAATCTGCTTGCTGCCCTTGTTGCAACTGTTCGCATTTGACCATAAACTTTACTTGGTGCACTACCTGAAAATAAAATTGAATTCCCCATTTACTTTGTGAAGAATCTTTGTGTTATATTAAGGTAGTCAATCTCTCAGTGGCTCTGGCCTATGCTAAGAGCAAATGTAAGGGATGAACTTATTTTTATGTTTCAAGTTTGGTTTATTTTCTTCTAATCTTTAAAGAAATTAAGTAACAATTATATAAGCTAGGGTAATATTAAAAATTCAATGAATGTTCTAAAAATTGAAAATACCAGAAATTTTTTAACAGACACAATATAAAAGACAGGAGAACTCACCTAGAATAAGATTACAAATGGCTCTCCTAGCAATTTGAATGTTTTGATAAGATCCAAGAATGTGTATTTTGCTGAAACAAAATAAAAACAACAAGCTTTTTTTTAAAAAAGGCATTACAGACTCTTCTATAAAATGTATGACATCCTACGTCCTTCTATTAAAACGCACAGACCATGCTGGCATGTTACATCCACAGCCCACTGCTACAAAAGGAATTTGTTGCACAATGCCCAACCACCTTTATTTCACATTACTAATGTCAGGAGCTCAAACCTGTGACACTTGGAATGCCAGATAAGCATGGATTCCACTCGAACACTGTGCATTGAATAAGAAACACACCATTTGAACAGTTACAGCCAAACAAACCACTCAAAACAATATATTATTCCTACATGGAAATAGTACATAAGTGCCAATCAAGTGAAACAACACATCATAATCAATCCAATTATAAAATAGTCATGCAAGCAGATTTTAACTTCCCCAAAGGAATACACTCTTGTTTAACTTTAGGAAAGGAATACACTCAAACTTAAATTTCCTCAAAGGAATACACTCACGTTTAACTTTCCCAAAGGAATACAATCAAGTTTAAATTCCCCAAAGGAATACATTCCTTATTAACTTTCCCAACAAGAAAGCAGCAGGTGAAGTAAGCTAATGGAAATTAATACCACTTGTTGAAAGTATATATTAAGGTTAAAATGGGAACTAAATCCTATTATTGCATGGTTTATTACAATTTTGTGTTTTAACAATATATATTAAGGTTTAAATTGACATAGCGCGGTAATGTGTGCCTAGCCTCTATTACCAAAGTGCAGTAAAGTAGGCCTCGAAAGAACAATCTTAAAAAACGAAATTACAGGAAGTAAAAACTCCACAGTGCTTGAAAGAAGATGCATTCAACTTCCTGCAATTGCAACGTTTCCCTCGCTAGTTTTATCACTCGATTCGTGAAGTTTTTTTGGTACTTTTTACGTTTTTTTTTTTGAAGATGTGATTTGGCTATACTTTATGATAAAAATGATAGTATTAAACTACAGGTAAAAATAGTAGTGAACTCAAGACGGTCTCTTGGATAGTAAAAGAACCATTCTTATCCTAAAAGATGAAGTCAGTTTGACAATAATTCAATAATAATATAAATACATTTTCAGCAATTTTTTAAAATTTCATAAAGAGTTAATTGCAATACAGGAAATCCTTACGGGACTGAGGAGGAAGTTTACCAAAAACCTTATGGAGCTTTAAACGTTTAAGTTTTAGTTGAAATTTCAAACTGGGCATTTTAAAAAAAATTGAATTATTATTATTCTGTAAATGTGACCCGCACAAAAACTGACAATATAACACCCCAGCATTTTTATGTGGAGCACTCCTTGCACAGTGAAAACTGTATAAACTCAAGCAACACTGTATCATTGGTAAGAGCATTGTCTTCTTTCTCCTCAACAAAGTAATGCCCTAATCTACCAAATAATCCCTAATGCATGTAAAGCATTTTTGAACCAAAACTAAATTAAGATTCCAGGAACAAATTTCAGTGTTGTTTTTTTTTTCTTTGGCTCAAAAACTGATATCTAATTGCACAGAAAGAAAGGAGAAAAAAAAACTATCATGCCCTTACATTATTTCCCCTCAGTTCCCCATTCTCAGTAAAAATCAAAATTTAAGTTGAAGGAGAAATGTATTGATTTAACAGGGGTTTTTCCAGTTCCCTTTTTTAAAATTCTTTTTCAAATTCCGTAATTCCAGGACATCCTATAATTTCAGGAGTTTACAGGAACCATGCAAGCACCCAATTATTGGTAGTAATATCTGGTTGTTCTAAACTATAGAAGCCCATTGTCTGAATATTGATGCGGCTCCCAAAGTTAATGTGACTTTCAAGAGAGAACGTTTGTAAAAATAATGTGGATCTTTGTACATCATTGACTAAATTGATACACCTTGACAGCACACTTTTAATCACATCCTAGTGCCATCTAGACTGTTTTCCTGTATTCAGTTCAAAAGTCACATCATATGAAAATGATGATGTCCATTTTAAAAAAATACCCCTTAAGACTTCATAATCTGCTGAAGCCTATGTAAATCTCTGCTATGGAATTTTTTTTACTGACTCACCAGTCATACCATAAGATTTAAATAGAAAGTACACTTCAAACAAAGCAAAATTTCTATTTTAAAAAGAGCACCATATCCATGCTACTTGATCCTATCATATTAATCTTCATGAAAATAGTTCTGCCAATATTTTATATATTCTGGACTCCTTTCAGGGACAGTTCCATATGAGTGGAAAAAATGCTCCACCATGAAAAATTATATACAGAGAGAACCCAAAAGTGGTTGAGTTGAGAAAATAGGAAGAGAAGGAGGGGGGGAATGTTTAAAAATTCAATTCTTAAATTGTCTTTTCATTATTTATTTTAAAAAAAAAAAGAAGGCTTAACTATTGAGAGAAAATGTTACCTGTCAGCTAAGACAATCCTTGTGGTAGTGACATTTTCAATGGTGAATTTAGTTTTCCCATTCTTTCCTGCCAGACGGCCAATAGCTCTTGCAAGGTGGTCCCCTTTTAAGGGTTTCACTGGAGATTGACAAGTTTAAAGTAATTTTAGAAATTTATCTAGCCTGATAGATTTTAAACTATAAATTTAAAAATTAGGGTGCAGCCAGATTTATTTTGGGAGTCACTAACACCAACTATGCCACTGACTGCCACCTGAGGTTAATGTGTCCCACTCACACCAAGACTTTCAGTACAGTGAAATTAATTTTGTTTAAAAAGATGATCAACTGACAAATTATGGTTGTTAAAGACTGCTAACCATAAGAAAAAACATACGGCATGAAAAGTTAATTGACAAACTTTGTAAAAGACCATCGACTATAGAAACACTTGCGGGTGTCTTTACCAGCTACATCTCTAGCCATTTGATCTAACTTATGTTAGAATGTCAATGGTTTAAATGGTTTTTAAAAATTATTTTACATACATAAAAACAAACTCCAGCTTACATGCAAATACGACAAATTTAAGTTGTGGTTAACTGGTCAAATTAAATCGTCCAGTTAATAACCTTAATAAAAATGTATAAAATATTAACCTTCCTTTTGAGAATGCAAGTAAAATAAAACTTTAGTACATACCATCTGTAACATCAAAACTCTCTAGATACAAGTGATCCAAACGTAGGAGGGCTAAGGCATCCTGTTAACAAAAGCAAAAATTGTACAAATTAAATGTAACTAAGCTTAGGACTAATGTTCCATTTAAGCTGCACGGCTACACAGCGGCGCAGATATCTGATGGACACTGCGCACAGTTTAGAATTACCATGCAGCAAATTTTGATGAGGATGATATGTAATATTTGAATTTGTGGGGTGTAAAATATTGCACACAAATAATGGATGCTGTGCAAATTTGCACACTTTTTAAAATTTTAGCACACAGATCAATAAATATGGGCAAGGCATTGATATTTTCTGCCTAAGAACTTTTTATTTTAAATATAAGATTAAAAAAAATTATTTTCATTATGTTTCACATAAATTTTTGTTGCTTAAAAGACCTCAGAAAAACACTCTTACATCAACTTCAAATCCAAGAATAAAAGCTTTGACAAAATCCTCTGCTCTTTGTAATGCTCCAATATCATCTGTTTCTTTACCAGTCTGGAGTGAGGAGAAGAGGATATATTTCCCCAAAATAATGCAATATATCACAGTGTATATTAAAGAAATAATGCAATAGATGCTAACAAAACAGGCCTAGAAAAAGATTAATGTAATCAAACAAGTTTCAAAGATAAAAAATTAATTTAAATATTTGGAAATTTATGATTTCTCACTTACTTAACTTTTTTGAAAAGGTATAATTTTTTTAAATAAATATTTTAAGAAGCGAAAATTAAATTGTGTTCCTCATAGTCAGACAATTCATTCCATACAAAGTCAAGATATTTCAGCACTGCATTTATTAAATTTTTTTTCTTTTCAAGAGTAGCAATCTTATGAAAACATAGTTTCTGTCTGCTTCTTCTTGGGAGCACTGCACCCACATAAGCTTGTTTTGTTAAGTGACCTGACAATTTATATTTTTATATACATTTTAGTGATGTGATAGATTAGCTTTCATAAGATGAAGCAAGCAATAAACAATAAAAAAATGTAAACATGTTCACTAACAAAGATGAGAGATGCAGATTCAGACAAGGTTATTCAATAAAACTATCTAAAATTTGGATACTTCAAAAGTAGGTTTCTGCCAGGGGGCAATGTGTGTATAGTATTAACTGACCTTAATTTCAACTTGTCTCTTCTTGGCAACAAATCTGACATTAAGCTTCAAATTTTCAACTATAGGTGTAAAAATCTTAAGCCAGTCTTTCTGTAATGGTGTATAACGATGTGAAGGTATCTGTATCCTTCTGATCTCTCCTTTTGAAGACTGAAAGAAAATGTAAGTATTAGAGCTACACTCTAAAATAATCTAATGACTTCTGAGTTCAAATTCTGTTTAAAGCTCTGACCAGATTTTAAATTTAGTTGACATTTATTTTATTATTTATTTTATTTATTTTTGTGTATGTTTTAATGAACTGTTTTACAAATTTTGTTTTTAACAACGAATTTTAATGTATGCGCTTTTCCCACTGTTTACCAAAGAAACAAACAAAAAAAAAATACCGGTAACTCTTGCGTAAGGTTGTTAAGACCGCTCGTTTTTGAGGACCGACTAACTGTTCAAAAAAAGACCGGTTAACCGCTCGTCCTTATATCCCTAATGTTTTGAGACCCATTTGAGAACTAACAAGAGAATGTTGTCGCCTGGCATCGTCTGATGGCATCAAAGCCCGCTCCCCCCGCTTTCGTTCAGCTCTTTCCGCATTGCCCTCAATTCAAAGCATTTTTTTTAATCTAAAAAATTAACTAAACAGTGATGGTTAATTGTCTTTTTTATATTTTATTTTGGGTACTCGTAGTTCACCGGTCTAAATAAGAGGACAGGTTCAATCGTTCATTAAAGTTAGCAAGGTTTTTTCATTAGTTTAAAAAACCAACGCCTCGCCCCGTCCGTTGTGACGTCATGTTTACCTCTCTTGTGAGTGATGCCGATCAACTCGCGTATTAAAATTAATAATATAATAAAATTATAAAGCTACGGAGTAAACTATGATAGAAAGGAATTTATTTTAAAAAACATTATTTTTCGATCGTCAACTCGCCAGAATAATTGAATTTTGCGACGCACATGTTCCCCCTCCCCGTTTTTTTTCTGTTCTAATATGGTTTGAGCTACACTTGGCGTACTATTACTACTATTAATGTGGTAATCAAATGCCTTTGACTAGCAGGAAAACTGTCACTTAAAGACCGAACTCGAATTTGTGGGCCAATTAATCGCCCGGTATCTTTGCTACGTCTTTCAAATACCTCTCGTAATATAGGTACATGTACTTCACTAAGCGGCGTGCGCCGATAAGTTTTTGAATGCCTGAACTGAAACAGACAATAAACCGGTGATCAGAAAATGCGGATAGGTCACGGGGTCATATGCTTTTATATCGTTCTTTGTTTTTATAAGAAACAGACTATAATTAATATAAATAGAAACAGCCTCGGCCTTGACCGTTGTTGACATCAAACGCGCAATGTGTTAGCTCTCGTACAGTCACAGTGGCTAACCAGCTGGATCTTGGTATCGCTTTTACACACCGCGACAAAGCGAGAGGGAGAGGCGCGAGGCGCGTTACCGCTTGTGTTTTTTTTTCACTACGTTATCGCTATGTTGTTTTTTTTTTTCTCTTTTTTTTTGTTTTTGTTGTTGTTGGTGTTGTTTTTTTTTTGGGGTTACACGGTCCTACGGTCCTGAATAAAGATGACCGGCCGCTTAGTGAAGTACATGTACCTATATTACGAGAGGTATTTGAAAGACGTAGCAAAGATACCGGGCGATTAATCGGCCCACAAATTCGAGTTCGGTCTTTTAGTGACAGTTTTCCTGCTAGTCAAAGGCATTTAATTACCACATTAATAGTAGTAATAGTACGCCGAGTGTTGACATCAAACGCGCAATGTGTTAGCTCTCGTACAGTCACAGTGGCTCGACAACTAACCAGCTGGATCTTGGTATCGCTTTTACTCACCGCGACAAAGCGAGAGGGAGAGGCGCGTTACCGCTTGTGTTGTTTTTTTCACTACGTTATCGCTAGGTTTTTTTTTTGTTTTTTTTTTGTTGTTGTTGTTGTTTTCTTTTGGGTTACACGGTCCTACGGTCCTGAATAAAGATGACCGGTCCTGGTCTGAGGACCGGTTAACCGTTAACAAGCTTACTCTTGCGGTCAGCTTACAAGCAGGTTACACACTTTCTAAACTATTCTCTTCTGGGAG
This sequence comes from Radix auricularia, assembly GCA_002072015.1. NCBI lineage: Eukaryota > Metazoa > Mollusca > Gastropoda > Lymnaeidae > Radix > Radix auricularia. The sequence goes on from MUZC01002196.1 coordinate 93,557, forward strand.
GGGGGGGGGTCGGCTTATGAACGAATGGGCTATAGAACGAGTATATATGGTAGTGTCAAATTTATTTATTTATTTTTTTAAGTGAGGAGAGAATCTTATCCTCCACCCACTCTCCAAATTGTTTTAGACCTATTCTATATCAAATGTGGAAGTCTGTTTTATGTAGAAATTTTGTTGAAATTAACAAGAGATTGGAAACATGTTACAAATGAATGACATAAAAGTACAATCACTAAAAAATACTTATAGCAATGCACATAACTTTGATTTGTTAGCAAGGATCACTCTTTTTTTTTTTTTTTAGCTCTTTCCCTGCCAGGGGGTTTCGGGGGTTTCTTACACGTTCGTGCCAGACCATTTTTTTAGTTTGGTAATTTTTTAAGGGTGACCTTAACTATCGTAAAATGTTTAATAAATGTCTAAAGCAACATTGGTGTATCTTATATCAAAAGAAAGGAAATTGAATAGAGAATTCAATTATGTAGAAGCAAATAAAATATTACCAAACCAAAAATTATTTTCACTATAAGATTTTGTGATCAATTTTTGTGTCTTAAATTTTCTTTGTAAAAAATCTGAACTTACCAAACTAAAAGAAAGTCTGCATAGCTGTAATCCTTTTCTCCTTTAATTATCACAATGTAAATTCCATTTATGAAATAAATGCTTTTTAAATTTTGAAAATATCCCATGTAGTTTTAAAGTTATGACATTTTTTGTATTGATGATGACCATGGCAGAAAACTTTTTTCTATTATTTCCTTATATAGAAAACGAACTGTCACCACTGCTCTTTTTCCATATAATGCCGTATCATACGGATGAAAATCTTAACTAAATCCTAAAACTAATGTTTTATTATTGTTTTAAAATGTTTCTGCATCAATAATTCACAGTTAAATTTAATAAGATAGCAATAAATACTAAAATAAATCACTATGTTCGTTGAGTAGGCGTGGCCATATCTTTGTTTACAAAATAAATCGAAACAAGCTGCTAATTTTAACACTACTGAATGTAAACACATGCTATTTCTAAACAGAAAGGAAGTAGAAAAGAGTTACCTCTCATTTTAAAACTTAAAAAGTCTAATGGGACACTCTAAGCAACGAAATAAATTCAAAAAACTCAATTCGCCTATATATCAGCGATTGGCACAAACGTGACCAGGCGAGATCGCCTATATATCGGCGATTGGCAGGGAAAGAGTTAAGGTGAACTTTAGAAGTTGAATTTGAAAAAATATATGACGAAATTATTTCATTTTAATATTTTAAATTTATTTTATATTGGGAATAGTGCTTCAAAAATAGCTTAAAATTATTGTATAGTGATGATGTTGCTGTTTGCTTTTATCATGCTAAATTTCCAGGATAGTTCAGCATGCTCACTCTGCTTTGATTTTCAAAATGTAAGGAATGTCAGTAGGGTTCGAAGTCACGTAACGTTACGCGTAAGTTACGGTAAAGTAGGCGTAATTTACGGTAACGTAATTTTGGAAAATTACACGTAAATTACGGTAATTTAAAAAATGCATATTTGACGGCATTTTTAGTTGTTTCTGTCGCAATTTGTTGTGTTTAACAGTGGTGATTAATTAATTCCGGTGATTAGTAGTACCATTACATCCGGCCACAAGCCTAAACCGGAAGTATTCGTTTGGTAAAACAGCGTAAACCGCACAGTATATCTAATAAGCAATAAGGCACTAATGGTGTGTGTAATTCTCACGTAATTTACGCGTACGAGTCTTATTAATTTGTCCGTCGACCGTGTCAGCCACATATTTTACTGTGTATAGTGCTTCCGTCGATCGCGTGTGCCGTATTACGCTGCGTATTGCATCCACGTCGTCTGTATTTCGCTGCAGATTGCACCAGCGTCGATCGCGTGTGACGTCTTTTGCTGAGTTCGGCACCCGCGGCGGCCGTATTTCGCGACGCATTGCACCCGTCTCGCGTTGACCGTATTAGACGGTATTACTCAGGCAAAGATGGCCGCCGCTGATGCGTATACAACGAAATACGTGGCCGATGCAGACGACGGGCAAATTAGTATGACCAGTAAATTACAAGTAAAAACCTTTGAAAACATTATTAAAAATACACCTACTAGCAATCAATGAGCGTGAGCAACAAAAGGAACATAAATTTTCAAGTAATTGGGCATTAATGGCACGCGTAATTTTGGCGTAAATTACGCGATTGCATGTAATTTACACATAAATTACGTGCGCCAATCTTGCGCGTAATTTTCGAACCCTATATGTCAGTGACAGGATTTTACAGTTTAAAAATGGGCACTTTGAAGTGATGTGGGACTGTAGCAGACCAAAACAGGAAGCAAGACTTTCAAACAGTCCAAATAAATCTTCGGTGAGTTAGGTTGAAAATCGCAGATAAATGTTTACATGCTGCCATGAGACATCTCAAGTGTTCATCCAAGATAAGAAGAAACTCTGCTTGAAGGGTGCCTTTAAACACATTTTCCACAATCTTTTCCTGATAGTAGTAATTTTTTTCTTGTGAAGAATTTTTACAGCTTTGCTGCCGATTGCTCACCTTAAATAACACACACAACAGTGTGAAGTTGATGTATATTGACCATCAATTTTTAAAGTAAAAACTCTGAAATTTTTATTATTTTAAATTTTCAATGACATAGCATCATAGCAACATGTCTCACTCTGACTCTTTGAATGGGCGATTGTTGAATTTATTATATTATGGCACCAGTAATCGGCTATAAGAATTAAAAAACAGATGCGCTCTGTTAATTAAAAAGTGGAGGTCGCCATTTTGTCAACAAAATTACGCTAACGATTTTACTGGGATTTTTGGTCGATATCTAGGTCCCTACTTATAGTTTGTAAGCAGTGTGAGTGTGAGAAATTTTCATTTGTCATCTTACTGTGAGTTGTGACAACCTGGGAGTGGGTTCATAAATAAACAAAATGGCCTTGCCTTATTGTGTTTGGACTATGCATCCTTGAAATTTTGAAAGATGAAAAATGACTTCGAAATTAAAAAAAACTAAAAAATAGAAGCTGTAATTGTAACATTGTAATAGCTAAAATACAACTTATATTAATGCATTTAAATCTAATAAATTAAAAACAAAGTTTCTGATGAGAAAATTAAAATTCGCTGCGAATAAACAGCAGGATTATCAGTTAGACTTGAAACTTGAAGTTGAAGGACTGAAGTGAAGGAGAATCAATTTTGTGATGAAGTTGAAGTGAATTAATTTTTTTTTTACCGTAGATGCCACAGCTTTTAAAGGTTGAAAATGGGGTCTTTTTGAGGATGGGTCTGAAATGTCAGTCGTATCCATGGCAGGTTGCTTTCTCTTTCTTGATTTGGTTTTAGTTTGAATGAAGTCATCATTACTTTCCGCATGTGTAGAATTTTCGGTCTCCATTTTTTGTTTACGTTCTTCATTGAAAGGAAATGACAAGAGGTCGTAGTTATTTAAAAAGTGTAACCAGGTTAATAAACCAGTCACCAGTGTTTAATTCTCTTTGACTCTATAGTTGTGACTGTGATTACTGAAATATACTATGATTATGACTCTAATTATGATGGATAAAACTAAAACGACATATTTAAAGATTATTTAATGTCAGCCAGGCTTTATTAATATTATTTAGAGTGTAATTAATGATTTCTGATATAATCAAAATTATAATTAACTTAAGTTATTTAATTTATATTTTAGCTGCTATTGCTACGCTGGCTACGGCTACGTTGTCGTTGTCGTGTAGCAGCAGACACTTCGGGTGACTTCATCAAAAAGATCATACTTGACTGTTTGACAATCATTGACAATTGACATAAATTAAATTAATATTAAAAACTTACTTAGTAAAATTTAAGGCAAGGGAGTACCCACGAATACATGGCCCATGGCTAAAACCTATATCTCCGACCGGGGCGTCGCGTCTCTTCCCGTTGCTATGAAGGATAGTTGTTATTTTAATTTTAGGGTTTGGGTTAGGTATAGCTTTAGAATTTTCGGAAAATTCACGGGGCTCGCACTATTTTTCCAGGCCGGTGACGTGCCATAGCAACGAGATGGCCGCCGATAAGGTCGGCCCGGTCGGAGATATAGGTTTTAACCGAATACATTAGTTGCATCAATTAGCCTAATTAGTAATTAGCCATACTATAATATAAATTAATAAATAATTTTTTTAAATAATTTAAATTTTAATATATTTTTTTTTAAAAATACAGTCAGACTCTCCTGCCATTATGACAATGATGATTGCAGAAGATTCTTGGTTTTTATGTTCTTATAAGAATGCTGTGTTGGCATGTGAATTGTGATACAAAGTTCACAGTATTCACAGCCATGAGTATAAGCCATACTGATTTTACTGTTTGGCACAATACCCAGCCACCTTTGTTTCCCTAACTAGTGTCAGCCACCCTTTCGGAGCTGCGTGGAAAGTGACACTGGAACACTTTAAGCCCCAGAAAAAAATCCCTGCCTTCAAAGAGATTCCAACCTGTGACTCTCAGTAAATCAGCCAAGGGCCAAGCTGCTCGACCACCATACCACTACCACAGAAGACAGAAGAGTATAGCCTAAAAACCGTCATGGCCTTGACAAAAATTATTCACACACTCAATGACTTAATAGTTAATTAATTCAACTCTACTGATTACTATTTACTAGGGCTGTAAAAATTAACAATTAATTGTTAAAAATTTGATCAATTAAAATTTAAGAAAAAATTTCTCATATTTTTTTTTCAATTTATTAATTATTTATACTTTTTTTTACTTACATACTTTTCCCTCGTATTATTAATATTTATTAAGACGTGCATACATAAACTAAAAGGTTTTTCTTTCCCTTTTCTAGGATTAGCAGAACTCATTTGCTGTGTTATGTCACAAAATTTTGGAGCCATTGAATTAGCGCGACTTAAGCAATTTCGCGAAATAATGAATCGCCACTTAATAGGATATATATATGCGCTATATAAAATATAATTAATCCAAATTAATTGATTAATCAATGGAATTTTTCCTGTTTAATCTATCCAAAAATTTTTTAACACTACCAGCCTTATTATTTACTATTAGGGCCTACTGTGATGCAAAAATCAAGTTTATCTAGTGACTAGTCCACTTATTGGAAAGGAGAGTCTAGTCCATACATTTATCTTATCTTCTTATCTTATCTGTTACAGATGATCATTCTATGCAGAAGATTTTGCGTCCTACATTTATCTATGGTTTTTGTTCCTGCATTCTTATTAGAGTTTTAAATGATGATAAAGTGTTGGCTTTCCTGCTTTCCTCAGTCAACCCATTTCATGCCTGAATTCCGGACGGAAAGAAAGAAAACTTGTGTGTGGTTAATCTTGCATATGGAATAAGAAAGGTGTTTTTTATCCGAATGTCTATCTGAGGATTGTATTAAGTTTTCTCTGTGTTGTATTTCTAAATTAGAATTAATTGCTTTATCTATAATACTTTATAATTAATTTACTCTTGGTTCTTCTATCCTCTAGTGTTTCAAGGTTTAATGATTTAACTAATGATGTTACTCTTGTCAGTTTTGAATATTCTCCGTTAATGAATCTTGCAGCTCTTTTTTGAATTCGTTCTAGTTTATAAATGAAATATTTTGAATTTATTTGCTTTTTTTTCTTTGTTACTCTTAACAGTTAACACTTTTCTGGGTGGAAAGACATTTTCCAGTTAGTTTCCCATTTTATTAATCCATCTAAGTCTTTTTGTAAAATTATGCTATCTTGCTCTGATTTAATTGTTCTATAGATTATACAATCATCAGCAAATAACCTAACTTTTGTTCCTGTTGAGATGTTGTTGGGTAAATCATTTATATAAATTAAAAAGAGTAAGGGACCTAGCACAGTTCCTTGTGGAACTCCTGAGTTAACCTTTATTTTATAGCTTACACAGTTCAAGAAGTCACACACAGGGATTCCAGGGGCAAACATAAAGGAGTCTAAGCATTATAAAACATTTTTTAAAAATTCATTATCAAACTTAAACAACCCTTTCATTTATTATTATATTACTCAGACTGATGTCATGTACACCCTAAAGTTCTAAATTTTGTTTTTAAAGTTGGATTTTTATACTATAATCTGATTAATATTATCAAAACTGACTCTACTGTACAATCTACAGCAATAAGTAATAATTTAATATGGGCTATATTTAAACTATTAACTATATAATCTTATTATAGCCCTAATCACAGCCTCCTAAAATAGATAAAATTAAAAATGTGTACATTTTCTTTAGAAATAAATTTGGTAAAGTACCGTATAGCAAGGTTTGAAAAATAACTTAAAATTTCTTTATTAAATCAAATTTTTTTTGAGTCCATTTTTAATGTTTTTTCCCAGAACTGTTTAATTAAATTTGATCATAGTTGTGGGCACGGTGTTCTAGCGGCATGTACACTTGAATGGCATACCGAGCGTCACTGGTTTAAAACTTCACCAAGGATTGGATTTGTTCCCGGGGCTAAGGGTGTCCCCGAGTCCACCCAGCTCCTAATGTTTACATGACACTAATTAACAAAGGCGACTGGGAATAGAGCAACACTATCCCCTCATTGCCATGGTCAGTGAACGTTGCTTCTCTTGCCAGCATGGTCAGAATGAAGGACGCAAAAATCTTCTGCAATAGAAGGAGTGTCTGTAATGTTTTAAAAGAAGAATTAAAATTTGTATTAAAAACATTCCTGAAATTCACACACATCCTTGCCTTAAAATTTTGTATGATTTTAATTCTCCTGCTGCTGTCTGAAGGGGATGAAGGCATTATCCAGCCCACAATATAACCAGTGTTTGTGGGCAACTCTCTTTTTCTGTGCACAAACTCAGCATTAATAAAAAAAAAAAAACGAAAAAATCCTATTAATCCTTTATTTAGAGATATAACGAGACATAAATAAAAGTATGTTGGTTATATTAGGCATCGCATAACAATACAAAAATAAACATTTACAGATCAGGAATATAATTTTAAAAAGTATCGTCAATATAATACGCACTGCACTGCGCGACAGGAAAGAATTTAAAAAGGTTGTTCAACATTATATGAACCGTAACACTCTATCTCAAAAATTGTCATGCTACATAGAGATACATAGAGATAATCTAAAGATTTATTAATTTAATTTCAGTACATTTGATCGATCTGAAATTTTAATAGATTATTTTTATCGTCAGCACAAGTCTGCTTGCAAAATTAAAACTCGCTAGCATATGGAGAAGTAGGTTAAAATCAATCCAAAGTTTTTTTTGCAAACAATCAACCAGACGCCTTGAGTTAATAAAAAGGACTTTATAAATCAAGTATGAAAGAGCCATGGAACATTGTTGTTTGGCCTGAACACCCTCTACTGTCAGATACATTTAATAAGACAATTATAAAGATATTTTAAGTTCAATTGTTGATGATTTTAATCATAAATACTATTTGTTTACAGACGTTAAGTATGTATATATCAGTTTGAAAGTAACCATGGCAGCTAAGCAGTTATACTGGACAGATGCCCTATTTTGTGGTTTAAGGTCACAAACAAACATTTATGGATTGTCAAAAATTGCATCTCAAGATGGACTTACAAAGTTACTAGCTGTGTCTATTGATGGCCACTTTGTTTCTGTTGAGTATCAGAAATCTTTTGATAGGCTGATACCCATAACCAAAGAAAATGTCTTTTTTGACACAAGCAATTTCACTATATCAGGTTTGGATATTTGTACAAAAATTAAACAGTTAAAAAAATAACAGGATGTTCATTATTTGCTTGTTACTTTTACCTTATTATGATAACTGAAACAAATGAATGTTGTGTTATGAATTAGATTTGTATAGATTTTGTGGCTGTTGGGGATACTGTCTAAAATTTTGATCTAGATAGACTTAGACTGCTGCATAGTAAATCAGTTTTGTTTAAATTTGGAACTTGAATCCTAAAATCTTGCCCATTAATTTAATAGCTAAGCCTTAACTCTCTAAAATAACATTTCAGGAGAAATCGAAATAGTTTCTGTAGATGTTATTTGTCAAAACTTGCCCAATAACAGGATGGTCCTTGCTATATCGTATTTAAAGGTGAAATGAGTGTTGTATAATTGTTGTTAGAAATAAACCAAAATTAACATTAACATGCTACAATTATGGAGTTATTTATTAATTTTTAATAAATTTTGTGTATAAGATAATCTATAATCCATTAAATCTAGGATTAATTTTTAAGATGATTTAATTATTTGTCTCAAAATCATGAAAAATCTATCTAGTTGGAAGCATCTTATGAAGAAAAAGCTCCCAGTGCTTATATGAATATTTATTTTCTGCCTGAGAGGGAAACTGATGCTGCATACTCTAACATAGTAGATGCTATAAATCGTAAGTAAAATTAAACTAACAATGTCTGACTGTAGTTCTAAAAATGAAAGGTAGCTCAAACTCAAAAAACAGTTACAGTTCATTGATATTCTACCATTCACATCACTTTGTGGAGAGTCAAAAAGGTGTTCAATTTTTTAAGGGGATAATAATTAAATAGCTTTTAAATATAGGTTTTCCTTTTCAAATTTGTGATAAGCCTTTTCAGAAGTATTCTATTATGAAAAGTAGCCATTTGCATCTATGTTATTTTGAGATATGTATGTTAGTATTCCCTAGAAACAAAAATATGTTTCAGAAGGTACTGTCTATTTAAGGGTACAGTATAGTTTTGTCCCTCATATCTTTATTTTGTCTTGAATGCGTTTTTTTCTCCTAATTCTTATTCCCAATAATAGATCTATTTTTAGTAAACCAGATGCATTCTAAATTTTGACTCTTGTTTGTCTGTGGTTCCCCTTAAATTTCTGTAACTTTGGTCCTATATATTTTCAGAATCAGAAATACAAAACTTGAGCCTTGACTTCATTCCTTTCAAACTTATGCACCATGAGTAAGTTTTAAAGTTGTCATCAGCTGTCTTGGAATTACAATTTAAAAAAAAAAAATTATGTTTTTCAACACATAACTTACATATCAATATCATTGACCATAATTTGTATGCATGCTGCTGCTGTTGAACAGCCATTCAGACATGGGCTCACAAAAGCATTAGGCTTTATGGCCAGTATATAAAATTTATCATACAGATTATAAAGGTTTTTGCTTTACTAAAGTGATGTCCATTTAAGTGAAATAATTCTGGAAAAGGCTCTGCTTGTTTTTTTAAAGTTTTATGGAGGATAAAATTAAAAAAATAAATCCAAATACTTTTAATTGCTTTTATCTTTTTTGTATGGTCCTGTAAGGGCTTCTATTAATGAATTTATATGAGTAGTATAAAGATTTATTGGATTGATGAAAACTGTAGGAAATATTTTAATTTTGATTTTTACTTTAATCTTAAAAAAACAACAACACAGATTGAGCAGTAAAAATGGTCAATTGGAAACATGTCTTCTACTCAGTGGCAATGACAACAAAATCCATGTTTATAGACAGGCAAGATAGCTGAGATTTGATTAATTAATAAGCTTTAAAAAAACTACTAATCTTTTTTTAAAAAGTATTTTAAACACCACAGTTCAATGAGCATGCAAGATAAGCATGGCTAAAAGGGCTAAAAAATTTAATCTTCATATTTCAGTTAAGAAAGAAGCAAATGTAAATAAAAAATAGATTGTAGAATTACTCTAAATACTGTAATGAATGACAGAATTTCTGATCAGGGGCAATGGTTGTTTTATCTATTAATACAAGAATATATATTTTTTTAAAAATTTGTTACAGGCTTCAAATTCTAAAATTTTTGTTCCTTTAGACACAAATTTATGGCAAACTATTTTATTAAACACAACTTAATTAAAGTTTGGGTTTACAACCGAAGCACCTACTCATAACCATATTTATTTTTATTTATTTCAGTCAGATGAAGGCCTTTCATTTTTTGAGGAAACTGAAGATTTTGAAGAACACTTTCCGGAGTTTTCTAAAATTGAAGGATGGTGCGTAGCTGTACAAATTACTCTTCTTTGATCATGAATCAAAAATTTTCAAATAAAAGCTGCTATATTCTAAAAACAATATTAATATGTATTGCTTCTACTAATAAAATATAAAAATTAAAATAAACAATGAATCCTTCTCACATGTATTAAAACAGTGTTACACAAATGGAGTTTCATAAGATAGATGATGCAAACAGACTAACTGTAATAGGCATCCAGTCAGGCCTAGTTACTCTCACTTTAGTAAATCCACTTACAAAAGGTAAGTTAAAGCATTTGATTTTCCAATACTCAATATTAAAAAAAAAAAACATTTGTATATTTTACTCATCAAAAATCTTTAGACTTAACTTGTTAACTATTCATATGCTGTAATTTCAGAAATCAAACAAACTTGGACCTCAGAGATGGACAGCCCTATTACAAGTTTACAGCTGTTCACTCAACGGACTCATGCTCAGTGTCCAGACTTTTTAGATGCACAAGGTAAACCTGAATGAAACTTTCTTTTTTTTTAATGCACAAAACGTTTTTGCCATTGATTATTGCAAGTGAAAGCTTATTAAAAAATTATTTAAAATCTTGAATCAATAGCATCTTAACCATCCAAATAATGTGCAGTCATGATGATTCCAAAGTTGGTGAGCACATCAGTTGATAAACAGCTCAAACTTTCTTTGATATTTTTACTTTTTAGGACCAGTATGCAGTTGAGAAATAGAGCTGAATAACATATTTTACCGAAGCAATTAGTTTTTAATGGAACTGATCATTAAATTTATTTAAAGTGTTGCATTCTGATTTTAAAAAATTAACACATTTTTAAGTGAATTAATGTATCTTCTAATTGAAATCGTAGTTGATATATAATATAATTTATTACCAGAAGACCCTCAATCTGACAGCAAGGAGACAAAGGCTGAAGAAATAAATCTTTTGATCACATCTGCAATAGACCCAGCTGCTGTGTTTTGGTGAGTTAGCTTCTTCCATTTTATTACAAATTATGACAAAAATATCTTAAACCATTTCTAACTAAGAAAGTTATTACTTTTTTTACATCATGGTTTGAACAATTGACAATTTTACATAATTAATAGAAATTCCTAGAGTAAGAATTTAACTACCTGCTCCCTTATTATCTTTCACTCCTTTTGCTATCTCAGACATCCAGCGACTATCGTTTCCAAAGTTTATTCAAATATTTTATCTTATTTTAACAATTAAAACCAAATAGCTACACATTCTCTGACATTTGTGTATACTCTGTTATCTCCTGTTATGTTTTTTGGCAGAGTTTGGGAAATCATTTGGTGGGGGTGCAGCATAACTGTTAATAATTTCCTACTTGGGAAGAGGGGCCAAAACTCAGGCTTTGCCTTGACCACAGCTTTTGCTTGGATTTAGTTATCTTAATCATGTCTAGCTCAGCAACTATAATTAATTTTAAGAAAGTAAAATCAGATGTTATTCCTGAGCCTAAGATTACAGACTTGTTCAGCATCAATAAATAACTAAGACATTTGAAATTTACCACTATTTCAGTGATGTTGTAAACTTTGGACTGTCCAAAAGTCACATTTTGCCACTTAGCAATACACAAGATGTTGTTCTTTGTTCACGCATAGTAGACATTGATTTTGATGGAGAGAATGAGATTCTTATTGGAACCTATGGTCAAGTGAGTTTATTTTTAAGGGCAAAAAAACCCAGCAATACCACTAGTACATTAAAATTAATAGTAGCTTAATTTGACCATGATTGTAACTTGTAACGTATTAAAAATGTTTGTGGAATCTTTGAAAGAATGTGTGAGACATTTAATATAAATCTTTCAAAATGCCTTTTTTAAATATTAGTGCTGTTAACGATTAATTTAAAGCCAAAAATTAAAAATTATGATGTCATTAAACGTTAATAAACGTTATTAAACGTTCTTGTTGAAAATCTAAATACAACTGGAATGTCTCCTTTATATGTCATCTTTTAACCAAATATGATAAAAGACAAGTGTGCTGACATTATTTGGTTCAAGTGATGAGCGGGTCTAATTGACAATATAACCTGCCGAGCTGAACAATCATTCACGTGGAACTGAGGTAATTGGTATGCACAAAACGGCCTTGGCAAGAAATGACATTATCAGATATCTGTGTTCTTTAAGTTTCCACCATTGTAGAGGGTTAATAGATTCAGGAACTTTCATCTACATTTTGTAAGGCAGTAATTCATCAGAAGAGCTGTCGTCATTTTCTGTCTCTGAGTCAGACTCCATTACCACCATTAGCTTAATACGCTTTTCATTTGGTTTGATAGGTAGGCAAAGTGGTATAACCATAGTAGGAAAACTTTATCAACATTTTGAACATTCCCGTCAAGTCGATAATTTAAAACCAAAATGTCAGTGTAATCGTCAGGAAATTTATTATTTATTTGCCCCTAATTTTATTTTTTTTTACTTTTTGACTTCCAATAATTTGTAAAAGATGTGTCAGTTAATCGTTAAAAAATAATTTCATCCTAAAATTTTTAACGATTAATCAAGAAATTAAGCATAAATTTCTGCCGCCCTAATAAATATGTCTGAGAAATGCACTTAAAATGTAAATGAGGTAAATAATATATATATTCAAATAAAGATCACTATTACTCATTTGAAATAATTTTCTCCTCTCTCCCTGCAGGTTCTTTTGGCCTATAAACTTATACATGAAAGACCCCAGGCCATGCTGATGACATCAACACCCTTCCAGTCACCCATACCAGTACCTGTCAATGACACATTTGCTTCCACTTACATGGATGAAAGATACAACTCTGACCAGGTAGAGCCAAGGGCGAAATTAACTAAGTTCCTTTAAAAAAGCTTACCATTAATTTATAGTGGGTGGTTGTAGCCTTGCAGAATTATTCTATTAGCAATGAACACTGTTTAATTTTTTTTTAAATTTAAAAAGCACTCACAGATTTCAAAATGTTTTCAGGGGTTGGTACTTAAAATACTTATCTAAAGTCTTATGCTATGTAATTTTTTTTTTTTTTTTTTGAAGGATAAATCAGAGACAAGGCGAAGGCACAAAACAGATGCTTCGGACATTTGCGATCGTTCTAATAAATTTGATAAACAAGACTGGCAGAAGATTGATGAGTCAAGTCATGCTGATGAGAGTCTGAAAAATGCTCAAATGGCTCGACTCGTCAGGTGTGTTAAAAATTGTTTGAATTTTTCAGAGGAATCAACATTTCTTAGGCAGTCTCTTAAATAGGGCATATTCACCATCCAGGAGCGTTTTACATTACGTCAAGATTTATAACCACTAACTCACTAGGTTTCTAGCCTGCCCCAGTCTCATGTCTCACTGATGATGCATATGAAGTCAATTAAATGCCGGAACGTTTGTGAAATACACCAATAATTTAAATGATGTGATCTGTTGAAACAAACCTGGTCATTTGCCAAAAGTATGTTATGCAATCAAGAGTATTAGATTATTTGACTTAATCTTACCCGTGAAATAATTAATAATTTAATTCTTTTTATTTAAAATATATAATTAATTAAGCTTGTTAACGGTTAACTGGCTAACTGGTTAACCAGTCCTCAGATCAGGATCGGTCATCTTTATTCAGGCCTGCAGGACCGTGTAACCGAAAAGAAAAAAAAACAACAAACAAACAAACACACAAACAAACAAAAAAAACAACAAAAAAACGAAAAAATCTAGCGGTAACGTAGTGAAAAAAAAAACACAAGCCGTAACGCGCCTCTCCCTCTCGCTTTGTCACGGTGAGTAAAAGTGATACCGCGATCCAGCTGACTAGTAGGTTGGCATTCAAACCTTCAGTCTCCAAGCTGTAAGCGTGCGTACATGACGCGTTATAGCCTTGCTTCACTGAAGTTCACAACTAATAGAACTAGTTACTGCTAAGGAATGATTTTTTAAATTTTAATTTGGTTGGTTGTCGAGACACTGTGACTGTACGAGAGTTAACACAGTGCGCGCTTGATGTCAACAAAGGTCAAGGCCGAGGCGATTTCTATTTATTATAGTATGTTTCTTATAAAGACAAAGAAAGCTATAAAAGCATATGACCCCGTGACCTATCCGCATTTTCTAATCACCGGTTTATAGTCCATTTCAGGCATTCAAAAAACGTATCGGCGCACACCGCTTAATGAAGTACATGTACCTAAATTACGAGAGGTATTTGAAAGACGTAGCAAAGATACCGGGCGATTAATCGGCCCACAAATTCGAGTTCGGTCTTTTAGTGACAGTTTTCCTGCCTATCAAAGGCATTTGTTTACCACATTAATAGTACGCCGAGTGTAGCTCAAACCCTATTTGAACAGAAAAAAACGGGGAGGGGGAACGTGTGCGTCGCAAAATTCAATTATGCTGGCGAGTTGACGATTGAAAAATAATGTTGTTGTTTTTTTAAAATGAATTCCATTTTATCATCGTTGTTTACTCCGTAGCTTTATAATTTTATTATTTTATTAATTTTAATACGCGAGTTGACCGGCATCACACACAAGAGAGGTAAACATGACGTCAAAACGGACGGGGCGAGGCGTTGGTTTTTGAAAGTAATGAAAAATACCTCGCTAACTTTAACGAACGATTGAACCTGTCCTCTTATTTAGACCCACAACGGACGGGGCGAGGCGTTGGTTTTTGAAACTAATGAAAAATACATCGCTAACTTTAACGAACGATTGGACCTGTCCTCTTATTTAGACCGGTGAACTACGAGTCATCAAAATAAAATATAAAAAAGACAATTAACCATCACTGTTTAGTTAATTTTTTGGATTAAAAAAAAAATGCTTTGCATTGAGGGCAATGCGGAAAGAGCTGAACACAAGCAGGGGAAGCGGGCTTTGATGCCATCAGACGACGCCAGGCGACAAAATTCTCTTGTTAGTTCTCAAAACATTAGGGATATAAGGACGAGCGGTTAACCGATCTTTTTTTGAACAGTTAGCCAGTCCTCAAAAACGAGCGGTCTAAAAAACAACCTTATAATTAATATATAAATTAGAAATCCTGCTCGAGCTAATTAATTAATTTTATTATTTTAACAAAAATAAATCTGTTTGACTTAATGAAAAAATATAATATTCTTTTGGGGCCATCCATACATTATGTATGCTGGTTAAGGAGTGATGGGTGTGGTTAGATTAAGAGGTTTTCTATGCATATGACCGTATGGGTAGAGACCTCAACTGATACTGAATTTATGCTCAAATTCATTTTTACTAAAAATCCATCGCTTTGACAAAAGGTGTAAATCAGACTCATTAAATTTGATAAACAAAATTAATTTCGCTGAGGCAGACAATGCATCAAGAGCATTATTCACTATTCACATGCTTGAGCTTAATAAAACACAAATGAAAATTTATTAGTTTTGGAATGTCTAAACAATTCAAGGGGGCGCAATGGTCTAAGTAGTAGCGCGCTGGACTACCGGACCGCTGCAAGAACACGAGTTCGAGCCGTGGTACTAGCAAGGCCCCCCAGGGCATTGTGCTAATCACACAATCCCATGCTCGTTAGTGGTCAATGAAACTTGTGAACGCTACTTCACTTGCTCCCATGGACCTTCATGGTCTGTAAGGGATCATTTCATAAACAATTCAAACCCAAACTAGAAGAACAGGTACATATGTCAGAGGGACAAATAAGACAATGCAGGAAAAAGGATGAGGTAGATGGACTGAGAAAAATAGCCCTGATGCTCCCTTTTGTAGGGTTGGTTATACGTGATTTTTTTTTGTGTGTGTTTTTAATAAAGTCCCATAAACGGTGGTCATAGGGGGTCCTGTTTCCATTTGAACTTAACAGGGGCTTGATAGACCTTGTAGGCTGCCCTGACTCCCTTCCAGGTCAGCAGAGGGCTTTCTTAGCATTAGTCATTCATCATTTTTTTGGTGGCTTTGAGTGGGCTCGATCCCACGCCCCTCATCTTGTGAGGCGAGTGCACTATTAACATCGCTATCCAGCCGCCTTGGTAGAAATCCCTATTCCTTTCTTCTTGGTAAGGTACAAGGAAGAGAGTTAGATATGTATTTTTGTAGCAGTAGTAATAAACAATGGGGATAGTTAATAGAATTTGTATAGACAGTTTTAGGAGGAGGAGTTTTAAAAATGTATGGGATGAGTGGTTATGAAAGTGTGACTTTTTCTTTGCAAATATTTTAGATGGTTACTGATTAAATTTTTCCAAAGCAGCAGATAACAAAATATTATCAGTCCAAGTAGATACACAGAATGGCAAACTAGTATAGTAAACTCTATTTAAATCACTTTGGTGCTCAGGTCTCAAGAAAACCTTGCCATGACTTCACCAAGATCCGTGTGTTTTCACACACCAGACAATCAGGTCACATCTGAGCTCAGTCTACCTCCCAATTCTTACATGGATCTAACAGATTACCCTGCCTACAGGTGAAATAGTTTAATTATTATTAAACTGCTTAATTTAGTGTACATTTCAAGGTGGGAATTTTTTAATTCAAATGAAATTTTAATCACACATTTACCCGAGTATTGTCTATTTCCTAAATAATAAATGTACAAAAAAAATTGTTCTCATTTTATGAATAGATAAGAGTATTCAAATTATTTGAAATTTTGTCAGTATATAAGTTTTATAAGTGCATACAATATCTTACAATACGGTTAATATTTTTTTAGAAATATTAAGTATTTCTTTTAAAGCTGTAAATTTATAATATTGAATTGTCAGGTTTTTATAGTATTCCACCCATAACTTAATATTTCAATGTCCAAAAACATGTAATGAAGACACATCTTTTAAAATGATAGACGATTTCTTTTAATGATTAACCTACCTTATGTGTAGTGTACTGTAATTTATGTGGTTGTTATGCTATGAATGCTTATTTAATACTTATATGTAAGTTATTATTTTCATGTCAAGTTCTGTGAGCCCAGTTCCTTACTGGGATACAGCGCTATATAAATTATTATTATTAATTATAATATTAAGCTTTTTGTTTTAAAATATATTCTTAAAAAATTGTCACAGCTAACTCTGGCTAACGATTCATTGCCTCCCCTTTCCATATACTATTCTGCTCTGATTTTTTATTTTTTTAATACTTTTTACAAACTTATTTCTGAATATTCAGTCATGAAGCTGATAGCTTTGATATTCATAAATTTGTATCAAAAAAATAAATAGATAGATTCTTAACTTTTAACTGTATGCAGGCTTACATGGACTAAAAGGTTCTCTGATCCTGTCATGGGCTTGGACTGTGAAGATGTCATGGGAGATGGCATGCTTGACCTTGTTGTGCTAACCCTAAAAGGTCTCCATATTTTACAGGTAAGCTCTATATAACATAACAATCTGATTGAAACTTACTTCAGAGCTCAATATAAATCTACTAAAAGTTTAAATTTTCCTAAGGTTTTTGTTGTATTAATTTTTTTAATTAACAAAAGTTTTAGTTTCTTAATATTAATTTTTAATTAACAAAATTCTGTTCTCAGCCAGACCTAAATGATGTGGCCGCACTTTTGCAGGAAAAACTCCGTCTTATTTGTGATTCAGGAAGTGAAGCAGATGACGATTACCTTCAACTGCAGACAGAATTGTTAGAGGAGGAGCGCTAAGAAAGGAAAGGCCTGCTGTCTCATTAACATGAGGGCACATCTATATGTACAGTTAAAAATTTAAGGATAAATCTGTAAGGTATAAAATAAAAGATTTTTTAAAATAAAATCTACAAATATAATATAATTTCTTTTGTATTTATATTTATTTAGATTTTAATTTGGAGACAAAATCTAATATGCCTTTTTCTACTTAGCAGATTTTATAAACATTATAACAAACAAGTTTTTGAAAACAAACTTACTACATAAACAAAACTTTTTTTTTTCTCCATTATTAAGCGTTTTTCTAAAAAAATATAACATGATTGCAATATAATTTAAATTTTAATATAATAAAGAGAAAAAAAAAGACTAGAGAAAAGCTTATCAATGTACAGGAACAGAAAAGTAAAAACATTTCTAAAAACACTTTCTGTTAATAGTGTTTTGATTGGAATCAAACTTAAGGTTTTAAAATAATATTTAACTTTTAAGTTCCTGAAAAAATAAGTGATATTTCAAATCTTTAACACTAACTCTAACACAATACTAAAGTTATAGTTATAATATGATATTTAAAAAAAAGTAAATTATTGTCAGAAATATGATGATTACATATTTTAAGGTGTTTTATGGTAATCGCTGCTGCAACAGAACTACTGAAAGCAAGATAATAAATTGAAATGTACATTGTTGCCATGAATTATGTGAAAACAATGAAAAACATTATTTAGATTGGTAGGAGCTCAAACACACGAAAATGAAAATTTTATCAATGTGTTCAAATTCATACTAAAAAAAGTCCAGGCTGACTGTCATAAAGTTTTTGATCTCTGACATACATTTTAAAAAAAGAAGAAATTAAGCCATATCTTTTTTGCACTTATTTTAATCATTGCTTTTACATACTTCTTTTAATTTTCTTGAATTTTCTTTTTTCAAGACACCTTAGCAATAAAAATTAAATAAGGCCCTTTATCCCAGGTGCTAGAATGCTGAACCTCCTGCAATAGGCAAAAGACTCTTAAAGTAGGGACCTTAATTAATATAATTTTTACCTATCTTTAAAAAAATTATAAAGCTACCCGACTCGATGATAAATGATGCCAATCTCTTTTATGAAAACCCCCTTTCTCAACTCGTAAACCTATGTAGTTTTAACAACATAAAATTCTTTATAGCAGGATCCATGCCATACAAAATTCGATATGTTAAACATACAGTTAAATTTTAAAAAGTGAACTGCCATGTAGCATGGACGACTTCCATAAAGTGGAAACAACAAGCTTACATTTAGTACGCATATTTTAAATGTATGCTCTACATTTGTAAATTAACATGACTATGATGAAAACTTGCTCTAATTAAATGGCATGGAAGACAAAATATATCAAAAGAATTCTTAATATTCCTAGTCATTAAAAATAAACAGCTTGTTTGTTGTATGGATAAATTTAAAATATTGACATTATACCATAAACTCCAATGAGTTATAATTTATGAACACACAATCTAATTTAAGTATTTCCCCACTATAAAAGTCAGAACTTGACAATTAAGTACCAGCATCAAATGACATTAACTGCCTTAAACAATTATTGTGTAACTTTGCTTGGAAGTGTGCTCAGTATTATTTTTTAAATATATAGAAATCTGAGAAAAAATAAATTTTCACCTCTTCATTTCACACTAGTTATCCTAAAATAATTCAATTCTACTCACATTTTTTTTTTCAAGTACAATAATTTACAAATAAAAATGTCAAACAAATTACAACTAAGAGTAGAAAAGCATTTTCATGGTTTTTTTCTTTATTCTAATTTCCTGCCAAATCATTTGTTGTAAAATTTTATGACGTGAAATGTAAATTAAGCAAGAAATATGTGTTCTTGTGCTCTAACTGAAGCTACATATTATTACTAATACCACTTGAGTAGAAAGAATTAGCATGGCTTAAAAATCTATTATACATCAGCAAAATCATGAAACTGTTTGTTTTTTTTCCACATGGTGACTTTATTTTGGTCTTAAAGTTATGGCCATTATAATTATAAGTGCTAATTAGACAACCAGATTTCACATTACTGATTTTAAAATGTCACAAGTGGGTAACGTCTAAAGCTAATTGATTTGTTAAGAGAGCAATCTGTAGAAGCATGTGCATAGTAAAAGGAGTATTGGAGGCACTAACACTTCCCTTTCAAAGAGAGACGTCATTTTTAGACAAATGCATATAATTTTTTCATGGCAGTGGGTATGGTAAAAACCATGGTCTATGCTGACAAGAATTGAATCTTTTAGTCTTTTTTCTTCTGTATGTTTCAGAGAGACATAATTCATAGTTACTATTTTGCATTGATCCCAACCATTAGAGTTTAAATTGAACAAACAAAATTAACAAACCATACTAAATAAAGCAGCAGGCCAGATATGGCCAGCAGTTTGTCAATTCCCGTTATAGTTAGTTTAATGATGGTTAGTTTCATTGTAAATTAAACACCGGTTCCCTACAATGATAAAAATAATTAACCTATTATGCATTGTTACATTTGTGAATCACAAAAATCCATTTAGATAATGTGAATGCAAAAAAAATGATAGAAAATTAACTGCAACCACCTGTAATACTGTATTCATAATTTATAATAAATAACATTACAAAACAAATAGATTGGTCACTTTATCAACATTCATGAGAAATGTACGAAAGGAATAAAAACACCCAACAATTATGTAAATGGTGACAGAAGAAACAACTGCAGCCTGAAGCACCTGAATGAATATATAATAAATAATAAAACAGAAGATATAACACAAGTTTAAAATATTAAAAATTTCACTTTGACTTGTACATTAGTGACTACAGTTTACACTGGATCAATGTGAATATAATACATAAAAAACATTTCTCTTCAAAACTGTAAGATGCCACTTCATATCATCATCGTAGATTTTATTCAGAATTAAAATAAACAAGTTTAGCAGCTAAGTAGGGTCTTATTTTTTATTTATCACATTAAACTCTTAAAAATATCTATTTGAATAATTCCAACTATCAGTCTTGTTCATAATATTTTCAAAACAGCCTTAAATTTATCATGATTTTTCTCTCTTCAGTGATTTTCAATTCATTAATTTTGACACAAAATGCATCTTTTTTCCTCTAAAATAACACTGAAGGCAAGAATAAGGCTATCTGTACACAGTAAGGTAATTAAATTGAACCAAATACATATTAGTACAATTTAAATGTAAGATTTCGTATAAAAAGTATTTAATTGTTTTTACGGTTGTTACAAAATTTAATAGAAAACCACTGTTATCAAAGTTTGAAAATAATGTAACTGGAATTTATATGAATTCAATTAGTATGAGTGTCATAGCAATTATTTTTTAAAGTAAAAATAGTGGCTGAATTAATGGACAACTTAAGAATGAAAGAATGGACTAAGCTCTTAACAAAGTTAAGGAGACTAGCGCAGCATCAACAAATATTAACTATGCATATAAAATATAACATTTTTTAAACCTAAGCTTAAATATCTATAATCTACATTAAGAATCAGAGACAGCTTAACATTTTCAAAAAAAAAAATAAAGTATAAAATCACTGGTAAATATTTGTACTGCTACAACCAGCTTTGATAATTTCTGTAATAAGAGATATTTCCTCTTGCTTTGGTAAAGAGAAACTTCCTTTAAGCCTTTGATTAATCATACTTCTGCTGTTCACATTGTTAATACAAAGCCTAAAACAGCACTGCTTTAATAACCAAGGACTTGAACATTTTACAATCAAGCATTCTTGAAATAATTAACTAAAAAAAAACAACTAAAACTCTTTTAGCTGGTGGTTCTTAGTGGCATTATTTAAAAGAGACCCATTTTCAAAAAAAAAAAATTGTGGTTGTTAGAGAAATATGAATTTATGCTGCATAGTTTACTAACAGTGGGAGGAAAAAAATGAAATTAAGCTGCATAGTCAACTAACAACGGAAATAGTGAATATTTTTTCATTACAATTCTGAACTTGCATCTGTAAACAAAGTATAGCAACACCTAACATAACCATCTTTCAATCTTTTTTCATACTTAACAAAACAAAAAATTATCTTTAAATATTATATGTACAAAAATTGTTAAGCTATGGCTATTACATGTAAATTGTACACAAACTGTTATGCTATTACTATTACATATAAATTATCAGAGTAGCTTGACCGTATCAAAAACACAAAAAACTAATTAATTTTCAAATTTTACTGACAATGTTATTTTAAGCTGTTAATGCAATTATACTATTTCTGTAAGTAGAAAATTGGCTATGATCACGCAAACTTAATTATCTTGGTTTTCTTTTCATAAAAAGGGGGTGTTTTCTGGTTACTCATTTTTTTTAATGTTAAAAAACCTTATAAAACAAGTTATTTCCATAGTTGGCATTCCCAATAACTTATCTAAATTCATGCATAATGTGGAGCAGGGGTACATGTTTCTTCAGTGAGTTTTAAAAATATTTTCTTACCAGAATAACTAAATACTTGGTCTACAATTTGAATTAAATTTAAACCATTCATAATGAAAATTAATTCTACTTCACAATTTCAAAGTACAACCCTTTTTTACATAAAAATTGAGTTGCCAATTAATAGGCAACAATTGAATTAGACAAAACTACTTAATACTTTGCCATTAAAGCTATCTTGAGTCCCACCAATAACGCAAGGAGGGTACAATGACATAATTCATATTAACAAACATTTACTTGAAATTACATAAATAAACTTCATATCTCGTGGTCCAAAAGGGACCTTACATTTATCTTTAGAACTAAAACTCATAACAATTTTTTAACAACTCATTCATATCATTATCCATTCTTGGTACTAGATATAAATAAACAAATAATACAAAATCAATTTTTTAAAAAAATTTCAAGTGTTAAGCTAAAATCTAAGAATCTCTTCAAGAGGAAAAGAGGGTATGAGGAAAAGAGGGTATTTAATTTTTTTTTTTTTTTTAAAGGGGGGGGGGCTCATGACTTTTTATTACCCGTAATTTATACCTTTCATCTCATCAACACAGCTGGAACTGTCTTTTGAGACACTTAAAACATACCACGTGTTAAATCATTCCTTGTCATAACGGGCAGTGTTAGATAAACTGCTCATATTGGAAACAAGTAAAATTAAAAACCTTTTTTGTAAATCATTTAAAAATTTCTGTTCAGTAAAAATGGCTCACTCCGTAGGGGTGATTATCCTTTTTCTGGCCAACTCTCTGATTTATCAGATATCCACGCACATGAGCTACCCACGCACATGAAGAACACATGAGCTACCCACCTTGGTGTTGCTCTAAGTTTCATATGCCTATAGATTGGAATATTTGGTTGCTGTGACTGCAATACGTTTGTGGCATTCATTTCATACCCTAATTTGAAGGGTTTGAACAGCCCAGAAGCATTCACTGGTGTAATGGTTATTGTGACGGTAAGAGAGGTGAAGGGTTTTGAACAATCGCTGGTCTTCACTTAATAATGAAAAATATTTTGAAAGTCAATGTTATGCTTAGATAACTTATAGGCCTGAAAGATAAGCAAATAAAAGCAGAAGAGGATGGCTTAACCATGATTAGAGTTAGAGAAAATAAAAGCAAAGTCATGCCAAAGAAAGTGAAACACCTAAATGAATGCTTGGAGCAGAGGTAGAGCTAGGATATTTTGCGACTGGGGAGACTAAAATTGCCCCAAGATTTAGTCAATATCTGACCATTGTTCACTTATTAAAATTTAATATTGTGACATCATAGGCCTCATTTTGGTACCTCTGTACCTTGGCGACTGGGGACATGTGTCCCATTATTACTCCAGTGGCTTGGAGCACCATCTGGATTTATAATATTATTATAGATTATCCACTTCTTCCTGCTTTTGACAAGCAAGCTTGGTTGAACAGCCTATGCAAGTATATGAATATGATTCAAAATTTTATGCTCTAAATCTTAACATCAGCCATTAAAAAAAAAAATCTCACGTTGAAATGTAAAAATTCTTCAATTAGAGTAAACATTATTTATAATTTTGGTAGCATTCTCCAATTTATTCTTTGCGGCAGCAAACAGAAAGTGATAAAAAGTCTAATATCACCAGGAGTGAAAAAATAGTTCATTAAAGTAAAAGTAAAACAGTCAAAATCAACAAAGTTAATGCCATTCACTCCACTAGTAATTTGGATGCTGCTGGAATTACTTTAATTTCGGAACTTACTAAAGAGCAATTACTTTTAGTTAAAACCAACGTAATTTTGGTTTTAAAAACAATTCCAACTTAGAAAACAACAAAGAATCATATGACATACACATCATTAGCATAGAGAGACGGGGATGTTAAAGGAAATAAAAATAGAGTCCATAATGCCAAACCCAGGGCAAAAAGGGCCATCAGCCTGTATCGTGTTGAAGGTTGGTAGCCCATAATTTCACCGAATGAAGGAAATCCCATGTGGTTACAGAAGGCGTGAGCGATGACAGGTGCTGCCAGATGACCTGAATAAAAAAAATAAACAAAGAGATAAAATGCATATGAGCTCAGTTTAACCTTTACATTTTCTTACCATGACAAACTTTTTTATTTAAACTAAAGATTAGGGTTGGCTTAGAAAAATTTTTATTTATAAGAAATTACTGCTTTGATACCGTACATTTGATAGCATGCTAAGGTATTTTAAAAATCAAATTCTTAATATATATTCAATATTAGTTATCTTACTTTGAGGCTATTGAGAGTAAAATTTAATTTAGTTTAAAAAGGTTAAAAATATTTTTTTAAGTAACCAAACCATCCCCCAATATACTAAAAAATTTACACATACAAAATTGTTCATGCAATGTTATTAAGCATACAAACCTGTTCTAAGAAACAGAAATGCTGAATAAGCACCAAATATGGTGGTATAAGAAAGCTGGAATACTGAGGATTAAAAAAAAATCAGAGAAAAAAAATTAATGTGTGTCTTACAGAATATTATTTTTTCTGTCCCCCTGCTAAAAAAATTCTATAAAGCAAAAATATGGTTTGTCCTGATCAAAAATACAACTCACAAGACTCTTTAAATGCTGCTGCCACTTCTTGTTGACCATGAGCAACTTTTTCAATCATATGATGAAAATGGGCTGTGAGGAGGAGACAACAATAAAAATTTACATGGAGGTTAAAGTAAGAACAGTCAGTCAAATTAATAACTATTATATAATGATAATCAAGAAATGCCAATATCAACACTAAATGAGATACTTAAACAAAACTGTTTCAGAAATCATCCAAGCCTACAAAATCATTAAACTTTATCTTATCTGTTACAGACACTCTTTCTATACAGAAGATTATTCCGTCCTACGTGTATCTATAGTTTGTGATTAGTCCTGCATTCTTATTAGAGTTTTATATGATGATAAATTGTTGGCTTTCCTGGTTTCTTCAGGCAACACATTCAAAGCCCAACATCTTGTCGGGAAGAAAAAAAACTTGTATGTGTTTGTTCTTGAATACAGAATAGGAAAGGTGTTTTTATCCTTGTGTCTATCTGAGGGTTGTAGTCATCTTTGTGTTGATTTTTCTAAATTAAAATTAATTGATTTATGTATAATTACTACTTTACTCTTGGTTCTTCTATCCTCTAGTGTTTCAAGGTTTAACTCTTAATGTGCCATAAGATTTTCGGAAAACTTGAAAACTTCCACCTCAGTCCCGTAAAAATTCCCCAAATTGCGATCAACTGGTTATGAATTTTTAAAAATTTTAAAAAATCCATTTATATAATTATTGTCATACTGACTTCATTTTTTAGGCTAAGAATGGTTATTTCATGCATTCAAAAGACGGTCTTGAGTTAAATACTATATTTACCTGTAGTTTAGTACTAGCTATTATTTTTATAATAAAGTATAGAAA
The DNA here is from genome assembly GCA_002072015.1 of Radix auricularia. Classification (NCBI taxonomy): domain Eukaryota; kingdom Metazoa; phylum Mollusca; class Gastropoda; family Lymnaeidae; genus Radix; species Radix auricularia. The sequence continues at coordinate 119,160 of MUZC01002196.1, forward strand.
AATAGTATATTTAAAGAAAAAAAAGTAAAAACTACAAAAAAACTTGGCAAATCGAGAGATAACACTAGCGCGGGCGCGGCATTGTCGGAAGTTGAATACATCATTTTTCAAGCATTGAAGAGTTTTTACTTTCCGTGATCTCATTTCTAACGAAAAGTGTTATCTAGAAGCGCTTTACAAAGCTTTGGTAATAGCGATCAGGAGCGCATTACAATGCTTTAACACATTAAGAGTTAATGATTTAACTAATAGTGTTATTCTTCTCAGTTTTGAATATTCTCCAGTACTGAATCTGGCAGCTCTTTTTTGAATTTGTTCTAGTTTATCAATGTTTTCTTTGGTGGCTGGGTTCCATACAGAAGATGCATATTCTAGTATAGGTCAAACAAAGGTGAGGTAGCATTTAATTTTATATCTTTATTACATTTGTAATAGTTTCTTTAATCTGGCCACACCATTTTAGAAAAAGCAGATTTATACTTACCAACACCAAAAAACATTGGACATAAAATGATGGCCCAGTTAGTTCCCAAACAAGGCACTAATAAGGGCAACATGCAGGCTCGAAAAATGAACTCTTCTGACAATGGTGCCTGAAATATAAAAACACTCGGATGATTTCAAGAAACCATTGAAGGTCAGGCCTAATCAAGTGACAAGAAATAAAGATTTTAAAAAAGGTCAAAGACATGTGGCTTAAATCCACAGAAAGCTAAGTTTAACCAACAAGATAAACTAACAAACCACTAAGAATATATATTTTTAACGTTGATTTCATAGTCTAGACTAAATAAGAAGATTTTTCATATACTTACAACAATATGATTTCGAAGCCATACATAGTTTTTTACAGAATTGGTCCAGTATTTCGCCTCTGAAAATAAGAAAAAATATTAAGAATCCACTTTAAAATTTAAGCAAAGAAATCTCTTAAAGTGTAAAGTTTAGAGTTTTAACATTTTATAAAAAGATTAATGTATTGGTATTATAGAAAAATATTCTGATATTTTTAAAATCCATCACTTTCTTACCTAAATACAGCCTGAATACACCATCAAGATAATGTAATGATAACGGTCCAAGAAATAAGACCTGTTTTTAAAGAAATATTTTACTTTGTTAGAACATGGTAAATTTTAAGTTTATAATACTATTTTCAATATGTTTCAAATATTAAAACATTAATTATCTTGTAAATGTAAATTTTCTTTTTGTTTGTTTAATAATTTAAATAAAACCGTGCAATCAAATTAGTTGAGCTCATAGTATAACATTTTTAATAATGCAAAATCAGATCAAACATACCATAGTTAGAAAAAGGGGCACAACCAAAGATGGAAGCAATCCCCAAAAACGGATGCCAAGCCATGTCAGGAGATTAGTAGCCTGAATATGAGAAAAAAATATTCTTCACAAAATTTCAAAATATTAACATTTACGTTTTTTTTAAAAATACAGTAAAAAGTAATTTAAATAATTGTTTTTTAAAATTAAAGCATTTCATAATTATACATTAAACTTACCTCAGCTTTGTCTGAACTTTTTGCAACAGCCCAAAGAATAATAGGGGCTATGACACATACAATTGATACACTGATAAATCTTCTCTTGATAACATCTGGGTGGTCCCTAAAAACAGAATTGTGATGCAATTTTAGCGTCTATGAAATATTTAACCTTAAGTAGTAAATAAGAACAAACTTAAGAAATGAATATGATTAAATATCAATGCAAGATATTAGACCAATAGTTTGTAGTTCTAGAAGTAGAAGCCTTATGCTCAATAAGCAGGGCTTTCTTTCTCAAACTGACCACAGTATAAGCATAATTCAGGATCACCTTCCCAACATTATTGCTTCCTTAGAGATACTACAAAACCCACTAAAAAAAACCACCAATTGCACCCTTTCCTCAGACAGTCTCAGATTATTACACAATGTGGATACTAAATACTCATTTGCTTACCATTCACCACATAAAATAAAAAGTATAAGAAAACTTTTGTTGGCCATCTAACAATTGGCTCTGTGGAGATCACAATTTTTAAAATTGTAAAATTGTTTTTAACTCTTCTTGTGCCATAAGGTTTTTTGGAAAACTTCCGCTTCAGTGCCGTAAGAATTTCCCAAATTGCGAATCAACCAGTTATGAAATTAAAAAATTTGCGTAAAATAAGAATGGTTATTTTATGTATCAAAAAGACTAAGGTTCTTAACCGGTTAGCCGGTCCACAGATCAGGATCAGTCCCTTTAAATCAGGACTGGCTAACAGACTAACAGCAAAAATAAGCCTGTATTATACGGAGTTTGTTTTTTTGGTACCGTTAAAATCCAGGGCAGCATACGAGACCAAACTAATGTGAGCCACTGTGACTTCAATTCGCTTTCTCCATATTCCGATATATAAATAATATACACGTCATCACTATTGTTTTACTTTGCCTGAGGCTAAGGAATGATTTTTTAAAATTTTAATTTCCTTGGCTTAGTAGTCGAGGCACTGTACGAGAGCTAACACACAGTGGGCGTTTGATGTGAACAACGGTCAAGGCCATGACAGTTTATATTTAAATTAATTATAGTCTGTTTCTTATAAAGACAAAGAAAGCTATAAAAGCATATGACCCCATGACCTATCGGCATTCCTTGATCACATTTACATCGTAACTGATGTTTTCTTTTTTAAAATGTAATTGTTATGTGTTGGAAGGGGAGTACGGCGAGCTTAGCTCAAACAGAAAAATGGGGCGGGGGGGGGGGGGGGAAGTGTCACAAAATTCAATTATTCTGACGAGTTGACGATTGAAAAATAATATGGTTTTTAAATAAATTCCATTTCGTCATCACTACTCCGTAAGCCGTAAGCTTTATAATTTTATTAATTTTTAATTCGCGAGTTGACCGGCATCCCAACGGACAGAGCGGCGCGGGGTTTTTAAAACTAAGGAAAAATACCTCACTAACTTTATCGAACTTTAACAGTAGGTTCTCAAAAAATTATTAAAAAATACGGACCGGACAGTAAAACTGTCTTTTTTTTTAAAGAGTTAACAAGTCCTCACAAACAAACTGACTTGACAACATTTGCTAACATGCTGTTTGAATACTGATAATACATAAAATTTAATATTAATAATTACGGTTTACTTCTTTCTGGAAATTTTTAAAATAAAAAATGTAAATTTTTTAAAATTCGCTGTTTTGATGGTTTGGGTCGGTACATAATAGGCGCTTTGATGTCAAATCATACAGCACCAGGCGAAAATTCGACACTTTCTCTTGTTGGTTCCCAAAAATTAGTATAAATTGAACCGACGGTTAATTAGCCTTTTTTTGAATGGTTAACCGGTCCTCAAAAACTAGCGGTCTTAGTAACCTTACAAAAGATGTTATTGAGTTTAAAACTATTTTTACTTTTTACCTGTAGTTTAGTACTATTATTTTAGTAATAAAGTATAGCAAAATCGCATCTTCGAAAAAAAAACGCAAAAACTACCAAAAAACTTTGCGAATCGAGCGATAACACTAGCAAGGGAAACAGCCGCCATTGCCGGAAGTCGAAAACATCATTTTTCATGCACTGAAGAGTTTTTTCTCTGTAATTTCATTTCTAAAGAGAGTTCTATCGAGTCATGCTTTGGTAAAAACGAAGTGGCGCTCATTATAGCGGTTTAAGAGTTAAACTATTCTGTCCCTAGTGACTGTATATATTTTTCTGAACAGGCTGATACCAACTTAGCAACAGGGCATATTAGTGAATCAAGATGTCTAAATTTAATTTTATCATTTTGAGTTAGATGCATTTATTCTTAACATGGATAATCACAAATTTATTCTTAAGAGCAGGGGACCTAAAATTTTTCTGCAGGAAGGCCGCATTAACTGTCAAACAGCAGTTTGGGGGCGGATTATACACAGTTTTGTGGTAAACTACAGTTACAGGTAAAAATAGTATCTTTTGCAGAGATTAAAAGGTCTCCAATAGCCGAATGAGAGGGGCTCGCGGGCCGCATCTGGGGCGCAGGCCATAGTTTGGAGAACCCTACTCTAGAGCAAAACAGCAGCTAAGGACCAAGCTTTTTTGGCACTTAACTGTACTAACAACACAGCAACCTATGAACCAAATAGAAAAAAACTGCCTAGTTGAAGAGACAAGCCTGGTCAGGCTGTGCACTATACCTTCCTTGAAATGTCCCAACCATCTGTTTTCCTGTCTGTGAACTTACCTTTTTCAGCAACATTCCCTTTAAGCTGCATAGTGGGGCAGTTATCTGACCAATGCTGCGCAGCAGTTTAGAATTACAATCCAGCAAATTTTGACAAAGGTAATATATCTGTGTTTTCGGGTGCATAATTTAGCAACTAAAAAATGGATGCTGTGCAACTTTGCACATGACATGTGACACATGTTATTTTATTTTAGAGGGAACATTGCCTCACTGCTACATATAATTACATTATTTTAACTCTTAATGGGCTAAGTGCGATAATGAGCGACTAGCCTCTATTACCAAAATGCAGTAAAGTGCGTCTTGATAGCACTCTCTTTAGTACTTTAGATACAAAATCACAGAACGTAAAAACTATAAAGTATTCAGTGCTGGATAGAAGATGTATTCAACTTCTGGAAATGGCAGTGATTGCCTTAAAATATCTGTTACTATTGATCTTCTAAGTCTAAGTCTTAAGTCTTAGACTGACTTAGGTCCTAGGACTTGTCATTTTTATTTCATTTTGTCACTTATTCATATTCAACTTATTCTTTTAAAAAGTCTTTTACTTTTTTGTCTTTTTGTAGGTACTTTGACAGAAATATTAAATGTAGTCCAATAGGCTTAAATAATACATCATTTTAAAGGGCTTGCTAAGACCTTTTCAAAAACACTTGTTTTGTCTTTCTATCTTTTGTAGAAGTGGAGTTATGATTTTTTTTGGTCAACTTTTTAAGCCCCTTATATAACCTATATAATTTATTTAAAAACTTGTGACCCATATTTCAAAATTCTCTACTCTTTCCCTCACAACTTTTTTAAGTTTAGAGATATGGTTATCAAATTTTCAGGAGACATTCACAATCCAATTTATAAGACAATGAACAAGGAATGTTTAAATTATATCAAGATTTTGAATTTTGTAAAAATATATTTGAAGGCTTGTTGAAGAAAATCAAGGGCGAAAATTATTGTTTATATATATAAATACAAATCAGTACAAACAATTGCATGCCTAAAGTATGTTAATTAGTTATATTGTACATTTAAATCAATAACTATAATTAAATGTTTGAATGGTAAGTATTTGACTTTTAAAATAAAACTGAATGCAAGTTTCAATAAATTATTTTTGGAAATACCCCACTCCCTCGATGCATGATTACTGATATTTCAAATTAAAATCAAATTCTATTAGTCTTAGTATTTGAAGATTTAAGTATCTCACCAAATTATAATAAGAATAAGAACATTTTTACTGTCAATTTCTGAGTAAATAACTTGTATTATTTATTGTATAAGCTCATTTCTCAAAATGGCATTCATAACATGTTTCATTGTCCTTGAACTCCTTGCCTTAACACATATTTGGCAATTGAGGATATTCAGAGTTCTGCAATGAAATATTATTTTTATCTCTTGTAATTACTCCTATGTCTTTGTTACTTAGTAATATTATCTGAATTTAATTAATTTACATTTATTTCTTTTGATTGTATAAGTAAAAAAATGTTAAGTCTCAGTGTTTGTCAATTATATATGTCCTCATTTTTCTAAAAAGAAGATGGTAAGATATAACTTATTTAATATAACAAAAAATGGTAACATCAAACATTAAATAAAAGGATTACAACATTATTATCATTATTAATTCTAAGGTAAGTATCAGTTTGGAATTAGCATTAGGGGCCATCCATAAATGACGTCACGCAGCTGGGGGGGGGGGTCTCACTTTTGTGACGATGCGTGACGTGGGGGAGGGAGGGGGGTTGAAGAAATGTGACGTCACATCGAAACGGTAACTTTAAATAAAACTTCCACTGAAATATTTGGTCTCTTCAAATTTATCTAAATTTAATGACTTTTTTTTTATTCAGTGCTTCTCAAAGTGCCTGTCGATGGGCCATCAAACGCCGGTTGGCTTAAGTTATCAAGACACGAAAATTAAATATAATTATAACTCTTGAGTTTGAGAACCCACAAGAGAACTTACGAAATTGTTACGCTGCGACATTTGGCGTTGACATCAAAGCGTTTGTGATGTGACCACATTTTCGTTTCGTTCACTCGGGGCAGGAGTCTGCGAACTTTTTTTTTGTTGGTTATCCCCCCCCCCCCAAACTTCAGCTGTTGAGTTTTACAAACAGGACACGTGTCTAAAATAGATCTCGATAGGATTATATGTAGATATTTTAAGTCAAAACGACACGGAATATCCATTTGATGGGTGGGTGGAGGGGAATCTATTTGATACAATTATAAACGTTTTAAGTTTGATATAATTTTTCGATTGGTTTTTGGTCAAACGCCTCTGGCCATTCTAAATATAATGATTAATGTCTCCATTTAAAATTAGTCAAAAGTATTCATTAACTTTATTGAATGCATCAAATTCTTGACATCGCAATTCGAGAGGAGCACAGACAACTTTCTTCTGAACTCAGTTTTTAAGGCATTAATTTTAAATATGACACTTGATACAGTCCAGTCATGTTGATTAAGATTATTGTCACTTGTGTCAATATAAATGAAAGTAGGTTGGATTTAGGTGTCTTCGTATAGTACGTAAATAAGAAATCTACATAGATGACAAATTTAACAAATGCATTTTCTGGAAGGAACCGGTTCAATAGTGGGCATATGTTCCAAGCGTAAACCTACACATGACGTATTTGAAAATATCTAGTGGAGTGCATGTTATATGTCCCAAAGGAGTCTGCATTACTCCCAAAAATTACCTTTTGACCCAAGATGAGGTAATTTACCCCTGTTCGCCGACCACTTTCTTACGGGATGCCCGTTAGTCAATTGGGGGATTTTTAAAAAAAATACATTTTAAAAATATTATTTTTAAATAATTTTTTTATAAACAAAGAAGTCAACAGTAATGATTTATAGTCAATGTTTAATTTGTATGCATTAAAATAAAATATAATCTAATGATGTTAACACATTTCGTTTTTTTTAAAGGCTGGTTATGCCCACAATGATTATGATTCAGCATTACCCCCAAGAGTTCCCTTTTTACCCCAAATGAGATAATTTATCGCTGTTAACCGACCCCTTGGTTAAACAGGCCGATAGCGGTAGCCATGTATTTTTAATTAGTTTATAAATTCCACAAGAGGATGCAACAATTTAAACACTCCTCATCCATTGGTGACATATTTACAATTCTTGTGTGACGTACGTGAAATCCTGAAGAGAAAAGAATTGAAAAACAAAACAAACAAACTTGTGAGCTTTGGAGTAAAAAGTTATGATAATATTGGATATTTTAATAATGTAATAGTATTTTTTCAGTCCTCAACTTGCAGGAATAACTGTATTTTGCGACGCACAAGATGGCACCCTACTTTCCTGCACAAATGTGGGGTTCGTACAGTATTAGCTATTTTCCGATTTCCTCTTCCAGCGCATACCTAATAATTTTTAGAAAACATGAGATGTGATACCAATGTGATAATTTTAGATCAAATGCCTTTGATGTGCATATACTTAGTAGGAAAACTGTCATTAAAAGATCGAAATCAATTAAGGAATTGTTTTACTTGTATCTATATATTCTAGTTCTGTCAACAATGCAATGATTCTTGTAACATCAACAGTTACATTCGCGAGCTTAATCACGAAGGTTAATCACATCAAATGGTTTTTGACATTACCGCTGCATTATTCATTAGCTGTCTTGCTATGCCTTGGCAACTAAACATTTTTTTTAAAAATGTAATATATAAGACAATCCGAATTCATACTTAATCTTATAGGGCTTTAAGTTTTGTAGGGCCTCATTTTGCTATCAAATCAGTACAGAGAAAATCATGTCAAACGGGAAAAGAATGCACCGCTACCTGGTGAAATGGAAAAATTCTTTGCGGTCGTCTGATACGAAAAAGTTTGAGAATCACTGGCTTACAATTTATTTAATGTCTTTTACATAGCTTCACGAGTGTTACAATATTACATTGTAGAAATACATTAAATGAATACTTAAATGACAAAAAAGTTATTTGAAACACTTATTTTCAAATAGAAAATAAATAGTTTTTTTTTGAGGGGGGGGGGTCAAAGTTTTGTGACGTACTTTTGGAGGGGGGGTCTACGATTTTGTGACGACGCGTGACGTAGGGGGG